>CABHPP010143591.1:296-14446 GCA_902168425.1 Peromyscus attwateri
GTGCTGTGCTGGGCACACTGTTTTGTCATCTACACTGAGGAGGGTAAAAGGAAAGCCCTGTGCTGGTCCTTAAGTTCTGGGGATGAGACCTCAGCGACGGGAGAAGGGGGAAGCAGTTTTCACCGTGGCCATGGGGAATCCTGGGAAAGAGCCTGCATTTGCTTTTTGACATTGGGCTGAGGGAGGGAGACAGGGACCATCTTGGCCTGTCTGTGCACGAGGGTTGTGCCTTGTCCTCTGCAGCTGCTCTGACCCATTCTAGTTGACTGACAGGGCATGGTCACAAGACCAAGAGGCTGCAGAAAAGTAATGTTAGAGAGGCTCCAAGAGGAACTCGGAATGGGAGGAGGAACCCTCTGGGCCTTTCCAGTGCATGGGCTGTTCCACAGAAAAGGCCAGCAGACAAATCCAAGCCCTGTCATTGATAGCCTGGAGGCCGGAGAGCGGCATGGCTCAGTATCCCTCCCGACTGATCGTCTGGTCTTAAGCAGAGACTCTTATGTGTTCTCTATCCTCTGCCCAGGTGCTCCAAGCCTGCTCTGCTGTTCATCACTAGGAACCCATGCAGAGACAGGGGAAATTCAGCACCGGCTTCCTTTCCCACGTTGACCATTTGAGTCTTGCCCAGAGCTCCTCTACAGGGGTCTTAAGGTCTTTGGCAAAGACCCTTGCTCTGTCTGCTCTTCTGTCTTTGGGACCGGCTTCCCTCATTTCCCGGAAGCTCTGGGGCCCCTACTTGGTTCACTTTTCTCTCAGGAGCGATGGTAGAAAGGAGCTTGAGTGAGTGATTCCAGTCTCACTCCAAGCCTCAGGCCCTCCTCTGCATTTCCCAGCAGGACGCCTGGGTTGCCTTCAGCACCACCAATGATGGGAACACAGAAGGAGCACAGCCAAGCCTGGGGTGCACCAGAGAAAGGCCGTTGGCCAAGAGGGCAGTTTGCCAAGGGCCTTTTTATTCACAGTTAGCAGTGGAGGATTGCAGAGATGAGAAAACCAACTCCTCCCTCGCTCTGCACCTGCAAGAACCTTCCTGGGACAGAGGTTCCAGGCAGAGGGAGGGCAGAGAAACATGTGAAGGGGTAGGGGGAGGTCCTGGAAACCTTAGACATGATGGGGAAATGAACCCAGAGGAAGAATGGCATGGGACCATTCAGTGATGGAAACCCTTAATCTTATTTCCCTCCAAAAAGTTGAGATTAATAATGTCTCCTTAGTCTGATAACAATTTGGTAGGAGGGGAGGGGGCACTACCTCAGTTTCCCCATGCCCACATTTACCCCACCTTGGTCTAGCTTCACCCTCCAGGTCCTCCAGTGAGTCTGGCTGGTGTCCAACTAGGAGAAGGTGCAAAAATCGGGGCTGGGGGGAAGGGGAGGGGCCGCCCCTTGTCTTCTTTCTCTCCAATTAAGGGGGATCCAAAGGCCACGTGGCTCTGAGGTTCTCTGGATTGGGGGACATGGGAGTTCCTTTTCCAAGTTTGACTCTCTGAGTCTCTGAGGAGAGTCCCTCATTGGAATCCAGGTGCCCCTTTGGCCCTGGGCCAGGATTTACCAATTCCTCAGGCCTGAGAAACCGGCACTGAAGCCTCTCGCCGGTGCCCTGTCTCAGCCTGGCCAGAAGGGGGAGTCCTGGAAAATGCCAGGCACCTGGCGTATACAGCAGGCCTGGGAGCCAAGGACCCGGCTTGGAGGACCCTGAAAGTGGCTGCTCTGAGGAGAAAGGAGGCAAGATGGGCCCCGAGAGGTGGGTCCAGTTACAGCAGAGGCAGGGTGCATGTGTAAAGGAAGCAAATCTGGGAAGGTCACCTTGGAGGTTCAGGAGACAGCAGCAAGGACCTTGCCAGCCTGGGCCCAGAGCTGAGCCAAAACCTGGAGAGAGAGAGAAAGGGTCAAGAGGGCAGCCTCCCCAGAGGTCCCTCCACCTCCTTCCCCTCTCCTCTTCCTCCTCTCCTCTCCCTCTCCCTTCTCCACCCCTCCCCTTCCCTTTCCCTCTGACAGACTCTCGAAGAGCTAGGCTGGCCTTGATTTGTTATGTAGCTGAAGATGGCCTTGAACTCCTGACTCCAGCTCCTGAGTGCTGGCATTACAAACCTGGGACTTCCTGCCTGTCAGGTGAGTGCTCTCCTGAGGGGGCTCCCGCTTCTGTTTCCTCTCTTGCTCAGAATCTTCCCCCACCAGTGCTCCCTCTCCTTCCCTCCCCCCACGTGTGTGGGGGTGGGGCTCATCTCCCTCTTTTTTTGCTCTTGTTTGGTTTATCCTACTTCTAGAAGGAACATCCTGAGACTCTGCCAGCCTTGTGGGAGCACCTGCGGCCCTCTCCCTTCACCTCTCCTGGGGCACTTGGCTCCGTCAGAAACCGTATGGTTAGGTATGCGCCTGTTGCTTTAATGTCGGTGTCCCTAGGGTGGCTGGAGCGGGAACTGTTATTGGCTTTCTTCTCCTCTGAATCTAGTCCAGACTGAATCGGGTACAGATCAAGCCCTCAGTAGAAATGTGTGGAGAGACTGAACGATAGTCTGTGTCCTAACCCAGTGAGTCCGTCTTGACTCTAGCTCCCCCTGCTCAAAGGCTCCAAATGTTAGCTGGGTAAAGAACTGATTGTGGGACCAAGGACTTGTCACCTAGATATGAAGGCCTCTGTCCTGCTTGGGATCAAAGGACATCTGCTAAGATTAGGTGTAAGAAGGGACCCGTGAGGTTCAGGACTGTGAGGCCATGTGTGGGATCCACAGCCTTTCCCTTCTGTCTGATACTAGGCCTCTAAAAAAATCTCCTCCATTCCCTCCATCTGCCCTCCCACCTGCCGGGCCCCCACAGGGCCTGCTCAGGCTGGGGTTCCTGGAAATGGCTAGACAGAGCTCCACACCGTGTTTTTCTACTTTAGCAAGCCCTCTTGAAATGCTACTTTTTTTTTTTTTTTTTTAAACAAGGCTGCATCATTTAACTAAGAGACCAGTGGGGTCACATGGGTGTGATACAGTGAATAAAAACTAGGAAAGCAGATCAAGTGGTACTTCATATAGCCAGTTTACTAGCTAGGAATATTTCTCAAGCCAGATTCATGAGGGATTAAAACAGTCAGAATGATTCTCTATGAGAAAATATGTGGACTCCTTCTTCCAGGGTGTTCTCTCTCTCTAGACCAGTGTCTTTCCCTTTGGGCCCTTAGATGCAGTGAGGACTGTTGTCCTGCAGAGAGGTTGTGAGCCCAGGGGCTCCTGGGTTCAGGGTCATGTCCACATTGTAGCCAGGTAGAAGGAGATATTTCCTGACTCCGGTTGAGTGTCCCTGTGCTCCACTGTCCAAGGCTTCCTGTCTTGGCACCCCATGATCTGAGTGAGTGTGGAGGTCGGGCAGGTGGTGGAATTCCAGTCCAGAAGCATGACACATGACTGCTGCTAGCCCTCTGCTGACCTAAAACTTCATGCCCTTCAGGGCCCAAGCACAGGGAAGGTGTGTGTGTGTGTGTGTGTGTGTGTGTGTGTTGTGTGTGTGTGTGTGTGTGTGTGTGCTGTGTGTATGTGGTGTGTGTGTGGTGTGTGTGTGTGTGTGTGTGTGTGTGTGTGTGTGTGTGTGTGTGTGAAGGAAAGCAGGGAGGTACAAAAGTTGGGGTTATAGTTTCCCACAGGGGTAAGCTTGGTGTCTTCAGCACTCTGGTGCTGGGAGAATGGTGGGGTGGAGGAATGGAGAAACCCCCTCATGCGCTAGGTAGCTCTAGGATGCCAGACTGATGGCCCAACTACCCTGCATCCATGGCCTGCACTGTGGGTGGGTAGAGGTGGGTGGTCCTAATCCTCAAAACTGCCTGAAGTGGAGGGGCATGAACCTCTGCAGAAGATACCTGGGTTGGGTCTTTCCAAAGAAAGCCTGGCCCGCTTGCTTTGAGTGTCACTGGTGTCTACCGGTGTCCACCTCCTCCCCTCACTCCATCACGGAGTGCCACCACTAGTATGGTCCCAGTCCCTCTTTCTGTCCCAGGCTTTTAAACTCTTGCTCTCCTTTCTTCCTGTAAGCGCAGCTGAGCCTGTGTACGTCAGATGTCTGCTGAGTCACTTTGCCAAGGAAGTCTTCCCCGCTGTCCCCAGCACCCCCAGCATCGTCCGCTTTGTGTCGAGCAGCGGTTATAATTGTGTGTCTGTTGGTGACCGCCTTTCAGCCCTTGACCACGAGCCCTAGAAAGGCAGCATTGCTCACATCTGAACTTCAGACCCTGGTGCATTAAACAGGAGGCAATTAAACATCTGATGAAAGAAGGAAGACTGACATGCTCTCTTCAGCTCAGCTTCCTTCTTTACCCCATGACCCAAGAGTCCCCTTCTTAGATTAGCTCAACAACAACAACAAAATTCCCAGTGGAGGCTGGAGAGATGGCTCAGTGGTTAAGGGCGTTCCTGTTCTTCCAGAAGACCTGAGGTCTGTCCCATGTCAGAGGGCTCACAGCTGTCTATAATTTTAGCTCCAGGGTGTTCAATGCCTCTGGCCTCTTGAGGGCACCTGCACTCACGTGCACATACCTGCGTGCAGACACATTCCCCTCCACATAATTTAAAATAATAAAAAAAAATTAAAAGCCTTCCAGTGACAGCCTGGTTCCTCCTCCAGTTCCAGCCACACACAGCCTGCATACAGATGTGTGCTGACTTACGATAGGGTTACAGGCTAATAAACCCATTATGAGTTGAAAATAATATAGGTCAAAAGTGTGTTGGGTGTATATAGCCTGCAGAATGAGTCAGTTCGGCAGTGTGCTGTGGAGTGTTGGGTGGTTTCTCTCATGATATGTGGATGACTGGAGTGGCGGCTCCCTGCACCTCCTGTTGATAGCCAGTAGAAAGGTCAAACTTCAAAATTCTAGGTGTGTTTTCTGTCACGGAATGCATATTGCCTCTGTATTATATCATCGGGTCTAGAAATCCTAAGTCAAATTGTTGTCAGATTGGAACCTTTTGTAATTTATAAAATGAAATCCAGGGACTGGGGATGTGGCTCAGTTGGGAGAGTGCTTGATGAGCATATAAAGGCCCATCACCTGTACCACAAAAACAAATAAATAAAATGAAAATCTAAACATACTTCTTCTTCCTGGACTCTCTGCTTATAGGAGAAAGCCCAGCCCTTTTCAAATGGTTTTGAGGCCCTTTGGACCTGGGTAGCTGTTGGCCTGGAAACTGCCTCCCACACCTCCCTCACCATCCCATCCTCCTTGACGCTACACTGATAGTAACAGCATTCCAGATGTGCCTTCCATGCTCACAGCTCTCACTTTTCCTACGCCAGGGCATCTTGGCCCTTCTTCCCCTCTTCCAGGGAGCCTGGAGTCCTCTTTGGGGCCCTCCCGGCACCTGTAGGAACTAACAGTCCTGCCATCCCTACTTCCTCCCAGACTCTGTTTCTAACCATCCATCTTTCATGTTTGGGCCTCATGCCTAGTAAATAGAGTCACCAAACATTGGCTGAACGAAGATCTCTTATCTCACGCCTGCCTGGGCATATGCTCAGCCAGGCGGGCCCTGGGAGGCTCCCCTCCTTTGTTTAATTCTGTCTTCAACACTCACCATCGAAGCTGCTGTTCCCCTTCTCTCCAGAGGTTTCCAGTGGCTCCCGGGAGGTCCTCTCTCCAGCCAGCTGCGTTTCTGTGGCCCAGTGGGTGTACAGCGTGCTATGCAGGGGCTAAAGAGGGGGGAGAAGGAGGCTGGGGTGGGACAGGCTCTCCCTGGTATCTAGTCTTCTAAGACACAGCAGGACTGTCACCCAGTTGTTAATGTGACGAAATAGTCCCATATTGATTCTTAAGCAGCTAGTGGCTGCTGTGGGTGGCCTGCTGTCTCAGATGCCCCGAACCTTCCCCTGGACCCCTTAACCTTCTCTCTGACACATCACTGAAAGATGATGTCCAGCACAGAAACCATCCTTCTTCACAGGTGGGTGTGGCTCACAAAGACTAGGTCCTGAGGTACTCAGGGACTAGAAGATGTGAGGACACTGGAGACCAGTAGGTAGGTCTCTAAGGTGGAGTGTGGCCTGGGGCTTCTGGGACAGAAGAGCAGGTCCTGTCAGAGTTCTGAGGACAGGGGTTGCCTCCGTGCCTACCTCACTCTGCACAGCCACAGGCACCAAGGCTGGCGGACACGTGGCAGCAGACCCCGCCAGCAGGTGAGGGGTAGAGGGTGCCCACACTTTCCATGGAGGACAGTTGGCTATAATGAGCTTACTGAAGTTGAACTTGTAGGTAAACCTCTTGCCTTTGGCCTTGTACAGGATCCTCTTATTGTAGTAATACCTAGAGAATTGAGGGAGGAAGAGGCTCAGCACCTCCTCCATCAATCTAGCAGGTACTGGAGGACACCAGCCATCTTCCCACAGCGAGGGCATTTCCCAAGCCCTGCCACAGTGGGAAGCAGCCTGGAGTGCCAGGAACCACAGCCCTTTTCCTTGAACTCTGCCTCTTCTAATGCGGGCTACCTCTTCTCACCTGAGGGCCCGGCTCAGCTTGTCATAGTTCATCTGTGGTTTGCACTTCCTGCGGCCCCAGAGGCGGGCCACTTCATCTGGATCCTTGATGACGAACTCCCCATACTCTCCCTGCTGCCAGGCGATGACATGGCGGAACTCTTCCTTCTGCAGCAGTTCCAGGATGAAGTGCCACAGCTGGATCTGCCGGGAGCCTGGCGACGACTCGGCTTTGAAGGCCCAATCGGGGAAGGCCAGACCTGGGGTGGGGGAGTGTGAGGTTCACCTACTGTCCTCAGGGCCCTGCCCAAGTCAACTTGAAGAGCCTGGGGAGGAGGCCGGGAGTCTCACCTGAGATCCAGTAGTTGACAGGGGTGGTCAGAATGCCTTCCGAGGAGCAGTTGCAGTACATGGTGTATGGTAGGCGAGAAAGGGTTGAGTTTGAACCTCAGGCCTGCTAAAAGCAAGGGAGAGAATGGAGGTGAGGGAGGAAGAGTCCAGGACAGAAAAGGAGCTAAGGCAAGAGTTTCCTTGTGTGCAGGGTAAGCCCAACCTGTGGGGACCTCCTTGGCTCAGAGGCTACCCCCCCCACCCCGCCCCCAGCCCAAGGAGAAACGGCAAATGGTCCTCCATCCTGAGCCGAGATGGAGGATTTAGACCGAGAGACAAACTGTCCTTAGGGCTCAGCAGGATTTTGATTTTGAGAAGAGGGAATGATATTTATTTTCCTTTATGATGAGTAGAGGAGCAGTGGCCTGTACACACACCGCCAACGTTTTCTGGTTGTTTTGAGACAGGTTCTCATGTGCTTCGCGGGCTGAGTCTCACTCTGTGTAGCTGAAGTGAAGTTGACCTTGAACTCCTGACCCTGCCGCTGCCACCCGCTGAGTGCTGGTATTGCTGGCATGCGCCGCCACACTTGGCCTCCCCTTCTGGTAACTTTTACAACGATTTCACTTTGGAGAAAGGCGGGGATTTTTTGTGTTGTTTGCACCAAAGCCCAAAGGCCTGGTGCACAGTTGTCCATAAGTGATCGCTGGCAGAATAAGTGACCGCTAATGATTTTTCAATGCTCGCATTCTTTGGTGGCTGCATTAAAAAAAAAAAAAAAAAAAGTTACCGCCTTTGCTTCCGTCACTCCAAAACTATGTAGGACCTAGTCTTTATTCTGTATTTTTCCTCCAAAAGTTGTTACCTCCTTTCAGGGTAGTTTAGGGGCAGCACCCACTTTTTTAGAGTCTCCCTCCCACAGCCTGGGGCCAGAGAGGGGATGTGACAGATTTAGGTGAATGGATGGCCTGAAATGATGGGGCCTGGGGCCAGGGCTACCTGGTTGAGATCAGAAATTCAAGTCATGCTCCTCCAGTCTTGTCCCTGTGTGTCAGGGAGACAGAGGCGTGTCTGGCCAGGGCCAGGGTTGTCCCCCGCTGGGCCACACCCCTTTCTGCGGTCTCAGCACGGCTGTGCTGCTGCTCCAGAGCTCCTGTGGCTGTGGATGCCTTTCTGACCCCCTTCTCCTCAGGGTGAGAGGGAGCCACAGCCTCTGCCCTTGGAGCTTCCCAGGCTATCCCAAGATTGGAGCCAGCCTGGACAGGGCCAGCCAGGTCCTGGGAGTGGCTGACCCACACATCATAGATGCGCCTGTGGGAGTCTAGACCACTGACAGGCCCTGGGCCATCCAGATTCAGGAGCCACCCTAAAGGGGCTAGGCTGGCTGACAGCGAGCCCAGAGGGGCCAAAGGCAAGAAGTATGGAGTCTTCATGGATTTGTGTGACGTTTTTGTTCGCTGAGATGCTATCTCTATATAGTTCTGCTTTCAGCATATCTGCTGTTCAAGCCAGCAGCACTCCATGGTATCTTTCTTTGACAGCTGTGTTCCCCTTGCAGCTCAGGAACCCCGACTGTCTTGTGCAATGCTGGCCATTTGGATCACATCCTGGCACCGTGCCTTGCATTCATAATGAACCGTGGGTAAGGAAGAGGGATCTTGCTGGTTCTCGGGGTGTGTCGGGGAAATCAGGGAAAGGTTTTAGAACTATCTCCGGTGAGACAGGCTTGCCTGAGGTAGGCTAAGGGAAGGGAGGAGGCACTGAGGCAAACCTGGGCTGAAGAGAGGATGCTGGTACACGATGCTGGCTTCTACTGCCACTAGAGGGATGTGATTAGTGTGTAAGAGGACTGAGGAAGGATAGGAGAGAGGGCCACAGAGCAGGATGGGGAGCCTGCTCTTGGGGTGGCTCAGGCAGGGTTACATGCTCTTAGCTCTGGTCTCCCATGATGGTGAGTTCGGCATGAAGGGAGCATTGTTCTCAGCTAGAACTTAGTAGGTCTGGAGGGCACACAGACATCGGTGTGTGGCAACCTCCTGTCATTCCAGAAAAGGCTTAAGAGAGAGAGGGTGACTTGACCAAGGCCCACCAGAGTAGCTACAGTTGCCCTTAGAACCATCTCTGCTGAATCTCCCTAAGACTTTAAAACATGTCGCCTATGGCCATGCATCTTGACTTTCATGAGCCTGAGAATCATCTAAAGTCTTTTCAAACTAGGGATCTTGATCACATGGGCCGGCAGAACCTATGACAGCACACATCGGACATGCTGTGAGGTACTTGGCCATGTGTCCCTGAACTGTGATTTGAGTGTCAGGAACCTCTGGAGCATAGCAGTCTTAGAGGCCACTCCGAGGTTCCCCGAGGTCATTCGCCAAGTGCACGACTAGAAAGCAAGACCTCAGATCAAATTCCTAAGACTCTAGTTGGGCATGGTGCACATGCCTGTAAAGTCTTGCACTCAGGAGGCAGAGGCAGGGAGATCATCACAGGTCCAGGCCAGCTTGGGCTACACAGAGTTCTAGGACAACCTGAGTTACACAGTGAGACCCTGTGAAGAGGAGGAAGAGGAAGAGAAAAGAAAAGAGGGGATCCAGAGCTGTGGACATGTAGGGTTAATGACATGCATGTGTTCTAGAACTAGGCACATGTAGGGTCCCTAGGCCTTGCTTATGAGAGGGGTGTCCTTACACTTTCATGAGAAAAAAAAAATAAAGAAAGAAAAAAGACAAGAAAAGAAAAAAGATTTACACAATTCAGCCATGGAGATAGGCAGGCTGCTGATACCTCCTCCCCTTCCTGAAAAAAGACAAAACAGTCGTGGGGCATGACTGTTCCCAGCACCTGGAAGGCAGAGGCAGAAGGAACAAGAGTTCAAGGCCAACCTCAGCTACAGAGCAAGTTCGAGGCCAGCCTGGGCTATATGAGACCTGTCTCAATAAACAAAACAAAAGACAAACCCAAATACAGCATAAGCAAGTGGCTCCCCAACAAACCCCAACACGGAGCCAGGGTGGTATGGGGTTGGGGGAGACTGAGTCTCCTGGACTTGGTGCAGCAGCTTCCTGCCCAGATGTGCCACGCTTGTGCTCATGAGTGCTCAGGAAGCTTGCCAGCCCTGGGTGTGGGAAGCCTTGGTGACAGATAGGAAGTCCTGCCAACCTTCTCCTGAAAATCCTTCCTTTCCTGCCTGAGGCCCCAAGTTGACAGGGGAGGCTTCCCAGAGAAGAGCAGCTTTCAGCTCTACCACTGTGGGTGTCAACTGTCTTTGTCACTCTTAACAACAACAACAACAACAACAACAACAACTTTATTAGCGTGTCTGTGTGTGTGTGTGTGTGTGTGTGTGTGTGTGTGTGTGTGTACCCATGCCGTGGCATGCGTGCGGAGATCAGAGGACAAGTTTGTGGAGTCTGTTCTCTCCTTTCATTTTGAAGCAGGTTCGGGGATCTAACTCGGGTCACCAGGCTCGCTCGGCAAGCGCTTATCTGCCGAGCCATCTAGCCAGTCTCTCAAATCACTGTAACCTACACGTTGGTGTAGAACTTCCCCGTCTGGGAGCATCCCACTCTGTGCCCTCCGACCCGTTCTCTGGGCCCCAGCTTTGGCTCTCTTGTGCTGTAAGGCTGCATACTCAGAGACTGGACACACTCTGTGTACTGCCTGTCAGCAGCCCGGGGACACCCATGGCAAGATTGGCACAGTGGCTGACAGGATGAGCACGGGGAACCATAAATCTTAAAGGACCATAGCCCCGTCTGGAATGATCACTGCAGGTCTCCAGAGCACTTTGTATTTCTGGAAGGGCTATAGCAGCAAGTGATTATTATTATTACCACCGCCATCACGCTGATTACTAATAATGTTAATCCCCTTGGCCAGTACAAGTGTTCATTACAACACAAGTGGGTTCTAGGTCATTATTTAATAAAAGCAGTAGAGATAATGATAAAAACAATAGGAGGGAAGGCTTAAGCCGGGCGCGGCACCAAAGAAAACCTCCCGAGCGGCTGCTTCACCTCTTTACACTTGCGGCCCTGTGAACTGGGACGCTCACGGTTCAGGATGGGGTGCCGTTCTTGTTAAGTTTCTTCACTGATTCCTCACAATAACCTTTTGAGGTCGGTATTGGCTGCCTTTTGTAAGCGGAGGAAACAGAGGCTCAGAAAGATTAAGAGACTTGCTCAAGATCCTGCCAAGTGGTGGAGCTAGACAGGAACAGGTCTGTCTGACTCCAGGCTCTGATGGGATTGGTCAACCGGGGCAGAAGAGTTGAACTCTAAGGAGAGAGGAAGGCTGCCAGGAGCCCTGCCCCCCCCTCCCCAGGAGACTGTCCAGCTAAGCCTGGGGTGTGGGCTGTTTGCCAGAAAAAATTTCAACAGTAGATCCAGAAAGCCAGAGGCCAGCCGCCCAGTGGGCAAAGTCTGAGAAAGATAGGAGCACACAGACAGACAGACACACAGACACACAGAGAGACATTGATACATACACACAGACAGAAAGACACACATACATACAGATATGGGCAAATACACACAGACGCACACAGAGTCACATAGAGACACACACACAGACACACACACAAATAGATACATGGAGACATACAGACATACACAGACACATGCACACAGACGTACACAAAGAGACAGACAAGACACATATACACGCAGACACACACACATACAGACATGGACACATACACATACACAGACACAAACACAGAGACACATAGAGACACACAGACACATAGACACAGATGCACACAGACACACACAAACACACACAGAGACACACAGATACACAGAGACACATATAGACATACACAGACACATGCACACAGACACACACATAGAGACAGACAAGACACATATACACACACGCACACACATACAGACGTGGACACATACTCACAAACGCACACATATACACAGACGCACACACAGAGACACAGACATATAGACACAGACATACACAGACACACACAAACAGAGACACAAGAGACACACAGACACATACACACATACACACACAGAGAAACATACACCCAGAACAACACAACACATACACACATGGATGCATACACATAGGCACACATACAGATACGTACACACAGAAACATCCATACACACATAGACACAGATACACACAGACACATACACACATAGATACACAGAGACATAGACACACAGACGTACAGACAGACACACATTAAGAGACAGACATGAACACATGTAGAGACACACACAAAGACATACACAAACATACACACACACATTACACACTAGCATTTGAGCACGTATGTAGAAACATACAGTGAAAGTAATTTTGAAGTCCTGGATGGGGTAGCTCACACTGTAAACACAGCACTTGAAAGGCAGAGACAGGAGGCTTGCCCCAAGTTCAAGGCCAGGCTGAGCTTCAAAGAGAGTTTTAGGCCAGCAAAGGTGCCGTGGGTAGGCTCTGCCTCAAACAAAACAAAATGAATCAATTAAAAGTTATAAAAAGAAAGTCACGCTGTCACTGGGACCCTTGAAGCTAGGGACCAAGTAACCAGAGCGACTGGACAAAACCTGTGCTCCACTGAGTCAGCAGGAGCAGACTCATGAGCAAAGCCACGAGAGGTGGAGCCTGTACGGTGAGGTCCACAGTCGGACCCCGGGCAGCCGGCAGAAGACACCACAAAAAGCTCGGCGGCTCCACAGGTGGAATGGGCTGCCCCTCCCCTCCGCAGACACCCCAGACTGCTTGGGACTTCCAACATTCCCCTGGGTCTTAGGTTCGGACGGCAGGCCCTGCTGATCGTATCTAAGCTGTAAAGGGGCTGGGACCTTGGGTGGAGCAGCTGGGGGACCTCGGGGTGAGCAAGTAGCCTCCCTTCCCTTCTCTCCTGGCTGACATTTGGTGTCCCTCCCTTCCTTGTGGATGACAACTTCCAGGAGAGACTCCCTCAAGCCCTCCCTCACGGGTCTTAGGTCTCCACCCCAACCCTGTGGCCCCCTCATTCTACCCTCCTTAGGGGCAGCAGGATTTAATAGGTTTTGGACTCCAAACCCAGACACCCTATGACAACTCCCATCGGGTTGACAGGAATGAGCAGTTAGTGAAGGTTGACAAAAAACAAAACACAAACCCAACCCACCCTCCCAGATGCTCTGGAGGAACCAGGGCTTAGGGGAATGGGCCACAGAGGTGGCTGTCCCAGGCGTCAGCCTGGCCCTCACCCCTCCTCTGACCCCAGCTGTCTTCAGTCCGCTAGCCTTCCTTCCCACCTGTGGCCTCCTTCCTCTCCCTGGGCTGTTTCTCTGTGCTTTTCTCCTCAGCTCTCCGTTGTCTCTGGTCACTCCTTCTCCCTGCCTGGGTGGCTAGTCTCCCTGAGTCTCAGCCTCGCCACTTATCACCTGGCCCTGTTCTGTGCTGGCTGGCCTGGTCACCTTTACGTGTCTTGCCCTTTCCTGTTTCTTCCCACCCCTGACTCTCAGAGGCTGTTTCTTTTCCACAGCTGCCCCCAGCACCCCCTCTCTTCCCCCAGTGCTGGTTTCATTCATCATATTCCTATCAGCTGTGCCTTAAGGAGTCTCCTGAAGACCCCCACCCCAGCCTTAGTCTCCCCACCAGGAGCAAGAAATCCCCTGCAGCGGGCACTAAAGGAGCCGCAGAGCAAGGCTAGCAGGAGATGAAAGTTCCAGCAAACGGTTGAGCTCGGTGAGCTGACCGCAGCCCTGGGGTTGGGCGTTAGGTAGGCCAGCCAGAAAATCAGGGCAGTAGCCAGGCAGCAGGCACCTGAGGTAGGAGACAGCCTCCCGAACTGAGGCCAGTGACACCTTCTGACTCATTCCCTAACCACCATCACCCATGTTGACATCCAGCTCAGACCTCCAGCCTAGACCTGAGCCCTTCACTTTCCATCGGGTCTGAAGTCATCTCAGCTGGTTCTGTGCTGAGTGTCTATGCCCCTGAGGTCTTACCGCCCATGGGCAAAGCAGAAGGATCAAGCAGCCCCCCTCCGCAGCCACCCCGAAGGGCTTGGGGAGAGCTCAGGACTTTCTCCTGGCATCTTGCCTGCCTCTCTAGCCTGCATCTGTGCTCTCTACCACAGGGATTCTCATACTCCAGGATTCTTGGTCCTAGTTCTTTGGGAAAGGGTCCTAGGGGTCTGAAGAAGGGAGAGAGGTAGGTGGATGAGGCCGAATCCTCTTGCCCGAGCAGAGGCATGCATCCCTTCAGTGCCTCCTGCCAGACTCAGGAGGGAGCATCGCTCATCTGTCCCATCTTGGCACTCTCTACCCACTCTGTGATGCTCCCCAACTCATCTGTCTCCATCTGCTCCTCTGTGAGCCTCAACAACTGCTCTTTTACCCTCAGCCCCTCCTC
>CABHPP010143591.1:19377-41070 GCA_902168425.1 Peromyscus attwateri
ACACACACACACACACACACACACACACACACACACACACACACACAGAGAGAGAGAGAGAGAGAGAGAGAGAGAGAGAGAGAGAGAGAGACCACTTTCTGGTGCCTGGCTTCTAGCCCTTCCTCAACTCTGCCTGGCGGTTTCCTTCCTCAAAGGAGACCGACAGGTCAGGGCCTGGAGGTCTTGAGTGAGGGATGGGAATGGGGAGGCAGAGGCTCTGAGGAGGTAGGGCTGGTTCATGATCTCCAGGAGGCTACCCTGAACTAGGGGGGGTCTGGGCAACTGCACTATGCTCCCTGTGGACTCCCAGCCCCTGCAGCATCAATTCCCGGCATGCTGTGGATCCCCAGGAGCAGAGCCAGGACTTTGTCTTGCTCTCTGGCACTTTGAGATTTTTTTTTGGGGGGGGGATCAGAGGTCAGCATGTAAGACCAGGCAAGTGGTGAATTTGTTTCTCCCACTCCTTGCCTCCTGAGAGCTGAGGCTGTAGGCTCGCAGGCCTGGGTCCTGCTTTCCCAGCTCTTTGGATGCTGTCTGAGGTGGGGGCAGGAAAGAGGCCTTAGTTCTTCTCTCACCTCATCTCTCTACTCCTCCCTACTCCTGGCTTCTCAGAGGACTGTGCTGCACTGGGCCTCATGGGGACCCCCACAGGGGGGCACCATAGGGGAACCCCACAGGGCAGATTGCAGAAGTCTCTGGAAGGCTGTCCCTATTGTGGGACCTAGTGTTTGTCGGAACCTGAGGCCTGGGCAGGACCTCAAAGATGTAAGCTGCCAGGCTGTAGCACCAGCATCGATTTCCTCAACTGAGTTCTCAGGTGGAGCTTTGAGCAGGGCTTTGAGGGTAAGAGTCTTGGTCCCCTGGCCACAGCTGACACTTGCAAGAGCACAAAGTGGCAGCTGTTCCCGTGGCCCTGCCTTGTGCTCCTGGGGTGCAGGGCCTTGTGTTGGGGCCTGAATGCTCGGGTGCCAGGACCTGGAGTGTGGACTAACTGGTGGGACATGGTTCCCTTGGCCCCTCCAGCCTTCTCCATGCCCGTGACATGTGGTGCTCGGTTCTCCTGGATCACTGCCATCAGGGCTGCGCTTTGAAGATGGCCGAGAACTGACTCTTGCAGAATGCTGCTCCCTTTGGGCCTTGTCTTTAGCCTTTTGTGTCCAGTTCCTCCTAAAGGCTCCAGGCTCTTTCCTCAGAGTGGGCAGGGGAGGGAGAGGCCTAGAGAGGGCAGGGCTGCTATTCTCAAGAGCTCCCTAGGGAACTGTGTGTGTCTCTTTTCTCAGACCAGGGATCCTAGTCTCCTTCCCTAGCAGTAGCGTGCTGGGGATTTGAGGTCTGGGAGATTGGGCATCTGGGGTCTGTGAGGGGAGGCAAGGAAAAGGGGGACGAAGGCAGGAAATAAGGACACACGTGAGGGGTATCAGGAGCAAGCTGGACTCATGTCTGACCTAAGATGCCCTGAAAGCGCAGTGAGAGGGGGAAGACAGACTGAGGTTTAGAGGTAGGGTGTCCAGAGCCTGTGGTAGGCCAGAACTGGGGTACCCCAGGGCTGGCAGTGATGGGAGCAGCATGGTGGCGTAGCAAGGAGGTTGATGGAGGCTCTAGGCCTCTGGAGTTTGGGGGTCACTCATGGGTTGCTTTTCTTGGACCCCTGACAACCTGATGTGCATCCTGGTTAGGCGTCTCCACTGACTGGGGCCAGGGAGGATTTCTTGGAAAAGAATTCAGAGGCTCCAAGCACGGCTCGTCCATCCCTCCGGCCACCTTGTTCCTCGTTCTGCCCAAATACCAACCCAAAGCCGCCTAATCGAACTCTAAATTCTGTGGTAAGGAGCCCTGTGTCAGGTTGACAAGAAAAAACAAGAGGGAGAGAAGAGGGGGCCAGAGAATGTGGAGCCCAAATGAGACTCGAGATAAAGCAATTACCTGATCAATACCGGTGAAATTGAGTAATCCAGCCGATCAATACCACGGGCAGGCACTCAGGCGCTCCTGCTCTCAGCCTGCCTCTATCTTCCCACCTCCCTCTTAGAAATTCATCTGGCGGCCCACCTCCCACCCCAGCTTTTACTCCTTGGGCTCCTGAAGTATCACCCCTGCCTCCAACCTGTATCAGCTGCCAACCTGTCCAGACTATCTCCACCATAGCTCCTCACTAACTCCCTTCTTTCCTTCCAGTGGGTCCCACTCTCAACAACTACCTCCGCCTTCCCTGGCTCCTCCATGTCCCTCACCTTGTCACACCAGGGACTAGATCCTAGGTTGCCTGGGCAGTGAGAACTAGTTGTGCCACACCGCTTATTTCCTTCTGTCCTGGGAGCACAATCCTCCATACAAAGCCCTGCCCACATGCTAGTGCTAGCTGAACTGGACTCTGAGGGTAGGCAGGGGGCTGGGAGGAGGCCCTGGGCCCCGCTCATCCAAAGGTGCTTGTGGGGGCTGCAGTGCGGGTCCCAGCACTGAGGGACACTCACCCATCTGGGGGCTCCCAGCGTGTAGGCAGGGACTCGAGGGCTGTGCTTTCTGAGATGGGGTGAGGGCATGGGAATGTCCTCCAATTGTGGGGACAGCAGAGCTCCTGTCTCAGTACTGAAAAGTCTGTGGCAACCCAAAGAGTCGCAGCTTTGAGGGTGTGTGTGTGTGTGTGTGTGTGTGTGTGTGTGTGTGTGTGTGTAGGGCTGTCAGTAAAGCGAGGCAACGCCTGACTTGGAGATCACTGTTGACCTTGGGCAGTTCCCTTAGCCGCCCTGCTCTTTGTTTTCTTCATTGGCACAGTGGGGATAACAATAGCTCCTTTCTGCAGCCAGAGATTCCAGATTAGCCTCTGCTGTGACCCTCTTCTTGGGGGAGAGGCCAGTGAGTTCCAGTCTCACTGGTCTTCAGCTCTCGGGACTCAGGTCCTCAGGCTTGCACACACACTGGTCCAGTCTTCGTGGCTGGAGGTGGAGCAGGCTCAGTGAACTGACAGACAGAACTGAGATGGGGACATCTGCCTGCTGTTTGTCCTAGACCTTCACCTCTGTGGTTTGGGTGGCATCTTCTGGGTTTCTGGTGTGCACCCCGTTGTCTGCTGACCTAATCCCTAGACAACTGGAGCTAGCGTGAGAGCTAGGGGTGGGGCTTCTGCTCCTTTCAACATGGGACCGTCAGTGTTCCCTGGGGTAGGCAGAGGTAGGTAGGTGAAGGTGTAAGACTGCCTGCTCTTCACATGGGACCGTCAGTGTTCCCTGGGGTAGGCAGAGGTGGGTAGGTGAAGGTGTAAGATTGCTTGCTCTTCTGCATTCTGGAAATGCTTTGATATGTGCCTTCTTTTCTTCCTCCAAAGTCTCCCAGCCTCTGGAGCCTATGTGACCGGAGGGAAACCTCCGCAGGTGCTGAACATTCCAGCAGCATCCTTGCTAAGGTCTCAACTCCAACCTGAAAACACCTGGCCTGACATCTAAAGAAGACGCAAGGCTGGCTTGCCCAGCGCGTTCTGATTGTCTGATTCTTGGCTGAAGGGAGGGAGGAAGTGTCTGCAGCAGGCAATGTGTGATAGTATGAGTTCTGGAGCCAAGAAGCCTTGGCTCGGGTTCCTACCTTTACTGGCTTTAGGTTTCACTGTGAGTGTGCTATTCACTGTGTGGGTGCGTGTGTGTGTGTGTGTGTGTGTGTGTGTGTGTGTGTGTGCGAATTTCTGTCTGTAGAAGGCTGGTGCTATCCACCTCCTCTTGAGCAGTGTTAAGCCTAAAGCACGAAGCTCCACAGAGGATGAAACTGTGAGGCCAGGGCTGCTCTGTTTGAGTGCTGAGTGCCTGCGCATCACTTACCATCTCAGCACCACTGTGAACACAGGGAAATGGAGGCCCACAGAGCTCGACACTGCCCAAGTGTCTGAGCTGTTAGGATGGCAGAGGCAGGAGAGTTCCTGCTCCTAGGAGGGGAAGGAAGCCAGAACAGAGGGTTGGAGAACCCGGGGTGGGGTCTCCTGCACTGGCCACTTCCTCTGCAGGACAAAAGGCAGATGCATGTGGATGGACCAGGCACATGGTGGTGCAGCAGCGACATGGGTATGGACCAGAAAATCATAGAGGAAGACAAAGCAAATGGCCAGTGCAGAACTGCAGGTCCCTAGGCAGGGGGTACACTTTAGTTCACAGTTTTCTAGCTTACATTCTATCTGGACAAATGAAAATCTAGGGGTGGGAAGTTGGCTTAATCAGCCAATTGTATGCCATGCAAGCCTGAGGACCTGAGTTTGGATCCCCAGACCCATATAAAAGTGCCTGCAAGCCGGTGCCAGGGAGGTGGAGACAGGAATTGCTGGCATGATGGTCTAGTCAGCTGGTTCCGTGAGACCCTGTCTCAAAATATAATTTGGAGAGTGACCAAACAAACAAACCTGACACTGACCTCTGGCTTACACACACATGCATGCATGCACACTATGTAAGGGGGAGGGGAGGAGGGGGAGGAGGCTATCAATCCAGCCACCACGTCCCATGGAAGGTGGGAACAGGCACAGATGCAGGAGTGGGGTCAGGAAACAGGCAGAGGAGCAGATGAGAGGCAGGGCCTGGAGGTGGAAGAAGGCTACGCTAGAATGGAAGCCACAGGCTGAACTTTCATAGGGGCCTTACTCTAAGACCTGGAAGTTAGAGCCCAGACATGACATGCCTGCACCCTCTCTGCCTCATCCTTTTGCCTGTTTTTGAGTCCTATGCACATCTGCGTCTTCCATCCCAACAGTGGAAAACGTCAGTTCATCAGCATCTTGTCAAGCATCCTTAGGTTCCAGTGCTGGGGGTTGGAGACAGGGAGATAGATGAATTATTAACCTTGTGTTGGACCTTGGTTTGCTGACTGTTCATAGAGAAGCCAGACAACCAACCAGGTCGGCAGTGACAGTGGAGAGGGCTGAGCAGTAAACATGGGCTGTAATAGATACAGATGTGTTCCTCACCTGCCTGTGAAGGGCCAGAGCAGAAAATTCTGGAGAGGACACTTGGCCAGAAGTCAGGCAAGAAGGTACTCAGGCAGGGTGGGCCTGTGCAGAGCAGCTAGCACCCAGGAGTTTCTCTGAGGCCCAGGGCTCCCCTCTGTGGCGTAGGGTCACAGCTGAACTGGGGACGAAGTCGGCACAGGCAGCCCTTATAGAAAGGTCAGTATGTGCTAAGTGCCTCACTGGCTCTGACGCTGAAGCATTCGGCCTGTGTCTGCGGCCAAGGACCGTACAGAGGCCAGGATGAGACCTTCCAAACTACCCTGAAGACCATTAGGGACTCCACCTAAGGTTTCCTCCTGGCTAACCTGCCATGAGGGGCTGAGGCCTCTCATTCTCTTCCCTCCCGTTCACCATCGCTCCGTCTTCATTCAGAATTCCAGTACTTGCCATCCCGTCCTAATCACTGAAGGGTCAGCTTAGGCTGGCCTGCTGCCTCGGATTTGGATCTCTGTGCAGCTTGTTCCGAAAATGAGTCTCTCTGCTTTCAGCTGCCAGGGAGCTTAAGAGAGCAGCTGCCCACTCCTTCCCGGCCTCCTGACCCATAAGCCTGCCACCACCCACTCCTGCCTAAACTGGCTGTCCTCTTGAGCACAGTGCATTGGCAGGGTAGCTCCTCAGGTCCAAGGCCTTCTATGCTCCTCACTGGCAGGAGGATTCTCCTAGAACCACCCGTGTGTTTGCCTTTTCACCCACTTTCTTGTCACACAACATCACTTTCCTTTAAACACAACTTAACGCTTGGTCTCTCTCTGCCCCCATGGGCAAAATGAGGTTGCCTGTCTGTGTCATTTTCCTTGACAGGTTATATGACATTCAGAGACCAAAATTCCCTTCTGTAACTCTTGTCCTCTCCTGGGAATTACTGTTTCCCTAGCACTGGCTTGCTATGCACTTAAAAAAAAATCCTAAGAAAACATAACCACAAACCCATGTTTATTTTATAATTCACACACTATTGTGTCCATCATTTTGGAGTGACTTTAAAATTCAATGACTGGTTATTTATACCCAAACTATCCAACTGCTATTTACTATTTAAGCCCAGGTCATTTTCATCATCCTACAAAACTGTAAGCCATTAGCAGCCACGCTCTACTTCTCTGGCAAGGACTACCATGTTCAGCTATGCATCTGTCTGGCTGACATTTTCCCACCGGCGACCACGTGGCTAAATGCTGTTACAGTGTGCAGGATTTCTCCCTACCTCTTAGTCACTCACTCAAGGAAACAGACAAGCTTCAGCACTGTTGAGGACCCCGCCCCTCACTCCGCTGGCCCCCTGCAAGGGACCTACCTGTACAGTGAAGTGAGCTAGCAGGAAGTCTGCAGACTTTGGCACAGTGTGCAAGGAACAATAAAATCATTACTCAGCAAACATTTAAGTACCCTTTGTTTTTAAATTTAACTTTAATTTTTGAGGTAAAATACTTTTTCTTTCGACTTCCATAACAAAATACAGAGCTATCAGATACCCCTGGAAAAAATATGTATATTATACATATATTTCTATAACATTACATCATATATATAATATATATGCAAAAATTTGAAGACTTTAGAAAGCAGAACATCTAAAAGGCACTGCACAATGGTGTTCAGGTTTCTTATAATTTATGTACATATACACATCTTATTCTGCTTACACAGATGTCTAGTGAAGTCATTTGTCTTCACATGTGAACGTCTCATTCACAAATCCCTGCATCACAAGTTTATAATTCAAAGAATGCCTAAGTATTTTGAAACAAATTAACGCATAACTTTTTCCAAGAAGAAACTAATTGGAACAGTTCTTTGAAGACTGAAGTTTTCTCTAAAGCCACATAAAAACATACGCCTCACTACTGTTTACACAAGAAAAAGCACAAACATAATTGTGGAATAAATAAAAAACAAGGGACGAACAGCTAAATGACCACCCACTTGGCAGTGGAATATAACTTTGTTTTCTTTTCTTTTCTTTTCTTTTTTTTTTTTTTTTAATGCTTCTGGAAGTTCCTTGGCCTGCGGGTCACTAGGGTTCCCTGTATTACTGAGCTGGGTTTAATGCAGTGCAGCCGGACACCTAGGGGAGACGGACTGTCTGTCTGTCTCTATTTTACTTCAGAAAAAAAGGCAAGCTCAGCAAGGCTGATGCCCCTGAGAATTTGCTACTTTTTCTACGGCTAAAAAAGCAAACTGTTTAAATGAACAAGCTCTTGATTAGTGAAATTTCAATAGATACACCTACAAAGTTTTACACATTTGGCACAACAAAATCTAGAAGGAAAAACAGACGAGGGAGAGAAGCAGGTCCAGCTTTCACCCCCTTCCCCACTATCGGAAGGAAGGCAACCACCTTGTCTCATTACCAGGCTGGAGGCAGGAACTGCCAGGAGGGGCTGGGAAGAGAACAAAATTCTCATTCCTTTGCCCCAGGAAGTATCAATGATCGCTACATTTCCCGGTCCACTTCCTGAGCAAGCCCAAGTTCTGCTCTGTAGACAGACCCTTCCCCAGATCCAAACTCCAACCACGTGCAGTGCCAATCACCACAGATTACTGGCGGAATGGCAATCGAAGGGGACAAACAGCATGGTTTCATACAAGTCCAAAGCACTTTTCATGGAGTTCAACATTTCTGAACGTTTTTCAAGTGTAAAAGCAGTGACTTTATTCAAATGGAAGCAGCATCTAGGGATTAATTCTGGCACTTGGGTTTTAGGGGTTACAGGTATGCATCATGGATTTTCCTCCTCTCATCTTAAAGGCCCCATGTTTCTATTCCTGAGTTCACACCGACACTGGTGGCCAGCTGGCCTCCCTGGTTTGATGGGCAACACCAAGCAGAGAGCCCTCCTCCAGCTGCTGGGCTTGCTTTAGATTCAGAGGTAAGTCAGGGTGAGAGAAGGAAACTGATCAAACACAGCCACCAAGGGCAGCTGGAGTGGTGAGTCCTTCGTGGCCCGACCAAAGCGTGGGTCACCAGAGACCTGGGAAAAGACAGTCACTCGTGTATGGAACCTGGACCAAGTGACAGGACACTCATCAAGCAATAGCAACGATGGCCTCAAGTCATCCCAAGTCAGCTAATGTCTCCTGAGCGCCTTTGTGCATGCACTTCAGTTAAAAAAAACCAAACACCCCACCATCAAAGGACAACACTCAAGAGTTACTTGGTATACAGGATTTTCACCTAGGCTAGGGTGGTGGAGTCAGGAATCACTGACACCCCAATGTCAACACTGCCTCAGCAGATATGGAACGGTTTCTCCTCGCTGCCCCGAGTCATTCTAAGCACATGTGTGCACAGAGGACGCTGGCTGTTGCTGCTCTCTCTGCCCCTAGTGCTAATAGTTCATTTCACATAAGATCAGTATCTTCCAATTCCTTTGAAGTTGCTGTAAGGGAATTTCCCACAAAGACAGGACTCCCGTCTGTGAACTGTATTTTGTGAATAGTCAACTGATCAGAACAAGCTTTGCAAACGGGGCTCACAAGGATGGCACCACCACCACAGGGCAGATATCAGCTCTTTCCCTCTCCAGGCCTCTTGGCATCTGGTGACTTTGGGTAAACAGGCATCTGGTCACCCACCACCTTCCTAGCTCTTCCTTCAGTTTCAACAACACTTGTTCCCAGCTACTCCGTGCTTATCAATTATCATCTGCCTTTCATCCTCACAATCTTGCCCTTTCCACCCAGCCTGGTACATCAGAGGGAATAACTATCATAGGATTCAACTATGCCTCAACATTCCTGGGTTATCTGAACAGTATCCATGCCCTTTACAGGTTTATGTTGACAGACCCGTATCATCTTAAAGCATGTTCATAGTTAAGGCTTGACTTAAGAAACAGTAATACAACCAGACACAACAGAAAAACATCTTCAACGGTGCTATCCTGCTCCTCATAAAACTTGCTCAGTCACACTTGGCATGGTTTCCCAAACCCACAATGGAAAAAGAAAAATGAAGACCATTTCTGTCATTTGTTTTGTTTTTAAAGGCATCGGGTTCCTTCCTCCTGCCCTTCTTTCTTCCCTGATCAAGAGTTTACAACTCCTCATGGCTTCTGAATAGGTGAAGGAGGTGACAGTTCAAGGAGCTTACAGCAGGACTTCCTTCCCACCTCAACTCTGAAGTCCAGGGCCAGGTGGTTGGTCCTGGGCCCTCCCTGCCCAGTATAACTGGCAGTACACTCAACTGTCTTGAAAACATTTTCTAAAAAGGGGGAAAAGCCAAATGCATGTGTGTGTGTGTGTGTGTGTGTGTGTGTGTGTGTGTGTGTGTGTGAGAGAGAGAGAGAGAGAGAGAGAGAGAGAGGGAGAGAGAGAGAGAGAAGGTGTGTGTGCATGTGTGGGAGAGAGCATGTGTGCTCTGGCAAGGGGGAGGGGGAGGGGAGAGCAGAGACCATCACCTAATTGTCCCCACTCCAATAAGCCTGCAACTGTCTTTGTTCTCTCCTGAAATAAGTGTCTCAGGCTAACATGCTTAGTATTGTTGCTTCCCACCCAACCTTCCAGCCTTCTCCTCTTATCTCTCTCTCTCAAAGCGAAATATCCCACTATTGGCTTTCTGTATGTATAAATACAATAGAAAACACTATGGGTCCTGAACTGTAACGGGACTACAAAGTGGGCTCTTATGGAGCTTGTCAGGCAGCATGAGTCTTAAACAGGAAACAGGCTCCTTCCCCCACAGTTCAATACCCTCCCTACATCCTACTCACCAAGAAAAAAAAAGTGTGTTCATACCCCACTTAATTTACAACACAAGATACTCGTCCCGTCCAACAAAAAAGTTCAAGTCCATGCCCCAGAATTATCAAACCAGCTTAACCCCTGCCTCCCCCCCCCAGAATCTTGCTACATAAATACGTGTATCTGACTGTAGTATGAACGCTTCCCTTCCACTGTGGTTTTAAGCATCAGCAGCAGCAGTGGCCGCTGTAGCCAGGCCCTGGGGTCCTGCCCCATTCCAGAGGAACTTGCCGGTCTTACTCAGCTCCCGGGCTTCGGGGCCGTCGTTCCACCGCCTCTTCAATCGAAGCTTGGGGGGCATCAGGGCATCTTCTTTCTTCTCAGGTACACTAGACTCCTTGCCAGACCTGTCCTCACTGTCTTCAGTCCCCTCTAGGGGTTCATCACTGGGGGTGCTAATGGATACGGAGGGCCAGGTGGGTGAGGGGTGGGCAAACACTGTGCCTTTCCCCTCTTCTACGGTCCTGGTCCGCATAGTGCCCACTTCTTGGGAGTGTTCCTCCTTTTCGTGGGCCAACTGCCTGAGGCTCTCGGGATCCTTCTCAGAGGTGGGCTCTACCTTAATTCGAGAGGGAACAGGCGCACTGATTGGTGCAGAGCCACGTGTGGACTCCTCACTGTTTTCCACCCTCTCTCGGTTTTTCCGTCCAGCTGGCGGGGGCTGCAGCTTGATAGAGAACTGGGAAGACTCCTCAGGATGCATTTGGCACTGCAGCGGTGGGACCATGAGCCCTGGGTAGCGGGGAAAAGTCCGAGGACTCAGATGGTAGTTGAACACAGAGCAGGCTTGCGAATGAAGGTAGTGTTTCATTTCCTCTGGGTTGAAGGAGAAGCAACTGCTGCTGGCGAAGGGGCTCAGGCCTGGGGAGGGACTATAGGAGAACATGGTGGGAGTTAGGGACAGGGCTGGTGAGATGGGGACATTGAGGACACCTCCACGACCAGGGACTGGAGAGAGAGCGAAGGGACTGTGGGGGTCAGGGTACATTGCTGGCCGAGTGAAAAGAGGAAGCATTATGTCAGGCTTGCGTTTCTGGTGGCCAATTCCTCCTCCACTCAGAGCATTTCGAGAGGGCATGAAGTCCATGCTCCGGTGCCAGTCGGAGGCCGGGCCATCTTCGAGGTCTGAAGGCTCCACCTTTCTATCCGTGGGACCACCTGACTCGGCACCAGAAGCACTCAAGGAGCTGGCAGAGAAGCGCCCTGGCTGCACATCGCCAGTAGGAGAATGCGTGTCTAGAGGTGGGAAATGGAAGCGGGAAGAGGCTGTTGGCACTGGTGGTGCACTCTGAGGAACCACACCTGTGATGGAAAAAAGAACAAAGTCTGCGTTGGCCACCTGGTCACTCACTATCATCACTTTTACTTACACTAGCTAAGCACACAATGTTAAGTGACAACAGGAAACAAACCTTCTATCTAGTCTGAGTCTTTTTCAAAACTATTGTTTAGGCTGGGTGTGGTGGGAACAGTCTTGCAATCTCAGCACTCAGGAGGCTGAGGGAGGAGGCCTAAGCCTTTAAAGGCAAGCCTATATTGCTTAGCTTTCTCCACTCAGTGTGGCTTCCATATTCCTCTGGCCTCTTACCTTACTGTCCAGGCAGTCCTCCTTCCTACCTGCAATGCCATTCAATATTTGAGTTAAAACTATATCCCAACATTTCAGGGCTTAATAGTTAGTAGGTTCCCACTAGATATTAGTTGGACGAATGAATAGGTCTTGCAACTCTATCGTGTGTATATACCCCATTTCAATTTTCAGCTTCACAGGTAAAATTTTTCTCACCATCATAACTTTAGCTGTATTTATAAAGCATGCAAATCCAGCAGCAACACAGCCAAACAAAACACATGCGTGGGGTTGCACTGAAAACAGACTCTACCTCACATAAACGGACAGGAACAAGATCCTACTTTAGTGAAAGAGATTGGTATGAAAAGGCAACTTTTATTAAGGTAAGTTCTTATTGTTTATCTTTATAATTTTTGATAGACAACCATTATCTCAGAGATTCCAGTCTTTCTATATCTACAGTCCAATGAATTCTATATAATGATATCTACTTCTGTTATCCTTAAGTACTGAGGAGGAGGCTGGACCTACTATCTCCTCTCCCAAGTCTGACTGCTGGCAGCTGTGTCGGCTCATTATAATCCCAGTACCAGGGAGGCTAAGGCAGGAAAATTACTGTGACTTGAGGCTAAGTTGGCAAAAACAAAAACAAAAAACAAAAAACAAGTTCAACTGCTAAATTTCAAACTAAGAAGAAACTATCATTGTATCACAATAACTTGAGAAGCTCATGAATTCTCAACTTGCCCTAAAAGCCCCAAATAAGACCTAAGAAAGCGGCTACCTGAAGCCTCAGGTGCCCTCCAGGTTCCTGGGAGGTGCCAGTGGCTGTTAACATGATGGCATCTTTATACATGACAGAAAGCTAGAAGGAAAAAAGAGGGGTAAAAAAAAGGGGGGTGGGGTAGTCCAAGTCTGGTGCTCCAGGAGAGAAAACAGGGCACAAATATAGTGTCTGAACTGTTCCCAGTTCTGGCATAACTTTGGAGCAGGCCACTGTGTGGAGGACTGTGGCTTTCCTGGTGCCCATGGCTGAGTGACACTGGCCAGAGCAGCATTTACCAACAAATGTTCAACAGAAAACACTTCTTCTGTAGGCCTTGTTCTAAAAGCCCCTGAACTGAGATTCATTATTAAGAGTAATAAATAGGAAAATCAGACACATGACCTTGCATATGATCTGAGTAGAGCCCAGATAGGTCCAGGCCAATAGATCTCTTTAGTTTATTGCAGCAACTAAGAGTCTATTACTTCTAATTTTTTGACTCTTGACTTATTAAGAGTCTTATCTAAGGGCTGTAAAAATGGCTCCATGGTTAAGAGCACCTGCTGCTCCTACAGAAGACCTGAGTTGGGTTCACAGCACCCATATGGCAGCTCACAACCATCTGTAACTCCAGTTCCAGGAGATCCAAAACCCTCTTCTGGCCTCCACAGGTACTGGACACACGTGATGTACACACATATACATACAAATAGGCAAAATATATACACATAAAAAATATTTAACAGAATATAAATGCATATTATAAATGCAGAATATAATATAAGAACAACATGGAGAGGAAAAGAAAGTCCTATTTCCTATGCAAGTCAGAAATGCTTGCTTAAGTCAGTTTCGTTTCAATTTTTAATAGAGTCTACTTTGGTCTTTATACACATACTAAGACATACTACACACCTATAAGGAGTTACTTCCACATGTATTTACATGGGACAAAGGAAGATAAGACCAGGGCAATATATGGATGGTGGCTGCTGATTCCCCCACCTTTATGTATAATATGTTGAGGTGTCAAATCTAAGGTTCTGTTTGAAAAGCAAGCAAACAAAAAACCCCACTGTTAAAAAAGTGTCAATATGATTACTTGAAAGAAGAGCACAGCAGCCACATGAAACAGTCAGAAAATCTGAACCTCAATTCTGAACCTTCTACCTTGTAACTAGTGTAAATAACACACTGGAGCTCTTGGTGCTCCCTTTGAAAACAATTCAAATGGTAAGTTCTTTGCCTAGGTTCAAACCCTAATCCTACCCATGTGTTTCTGAAAAAATTACTTTCTGGCCCAGTTTTCGTAAGTCGGAAGTAATGAGGCCAATCCCAATGTTAGAGAAATAGTTAACATTTGTGAGGCTTTTGGAATAGTACCCATGCATAGCAAGTCATATGTTGTTAGAGTAAACTGTGTTTGTGCTTTTTGAGGCAGCATTTCATTATGCAGTCCTGGCTGACCTAGAACTTGCTACTAGGCAACCCAGGCTGGCTTCAAACTAACAGAGATCCACCTGCCCCTGCCTTCCAAGGGCTTGGTTTATCAGCATGAGCCACTATGCCCTGCTTACTTTTAATGGTTACAAAAAAAAAAAAAATTAAATTTTTAAATAAAAAAAAAACTTAAATACTGTTTACACACGGGCCATATTATATTTTTAGAGTAACACTAAATTTTCTGGGTGTGGTAATGTCATTGCAGTTATAGAAAAGAACATCCTTATTCCTGGGAGAAAAGCCATGGCAGCTGCATGTTAATCTCCAGATGCAAAATGTATCTGTAAATAGAGATAAAGTACACGTGGCAATGATGTTAACCACAGGGAATCAGGGGGAGGGTATATGAGTGCTCTCTTCTGAATTCACTTCTTCGTTAGGTTTCAAATTTTCCAAATGAAGTATTAAAGAGCCGGGCCATGGTGGCCCACGCCTTTAATCCCAGCACTCAGGAGGCAGAGGCAGGCAGATCTCTGTGAGTTCGAGGCCAGCCTGGTCTACAGAGTGAGATCCAGGACAGGCACCAAAACTACACAGAGAACCCTGTCTCGAAAAACAAAAACAAACAAACAAACAAACAAACAAACAAAAAAGAAGTATTAAAGACCAGGGTGGTGGCAGGGAGGCAAATTTGAGAGACAGGTTTAGCCTGCCTTGTCCCCACCTACTGAGAGTTTTTTTTAACCAGTGATTCTTTATCTTTCTAATGTTTCTTAGGCAGGCATGAGCACACACGAGCGCGTGTGTGTGCACACGCACATACACACACATAAAAGAAGAGTATAAAGCATAAAGTGCTTGGATTACCAGCATGAGCCACTATGCCTGGCTTACTTTTTTAAAATTTATTTTTATTTCTTATGTGCATTAGTGTTTTGCCATGGGTGTCAGGTCCCCTGGAACTGGAGTTACAGACAGTTGTGAGCTGCCATGTGGGTGCTGGGAATTGAACCTCGGTCCTGTGGAAGAGCAGTCAGTGTTCTTAATTGCTGAGCCATCTCTCCAGCCCTGCCTGGCTTAATTTTTAATGGTTAAAAAAGAAAATCAAAAATTAAAAATTAAAAAAAAATTAAAATGGTTTCTATGTAGGCCATATTATATATGCTGTACACACATATGTATATGTATTATATATATAAAGATACTGCATATAGATGTACTTTTTTGAGATAGAAACTTACTATGCAGCCAATGTCACCTGCCTCAGCCTTCTACATGCTGGGATTATAGGTGTGCATCACTATGCTTGGTTTCTAGAAGTATTTCAACACTACTCTAATACTGAATACTCTACCCTACAGTGTCTTTTGGGGTTTTGAGACATGGTCTCAGAGTGGCCCCGGTTATCTCTGAAATCAGTACACAGCCAGCCCAGGGTGATCCTGAACTCCAGACCCTTTGACCTTCTACTTTCCAAGTGCTAGGATTACAGGCTTGCTCCACCATGCCAAACTCCACCTTAAACTATTAACAGTGACTAGGACAAACATGGAGGGAAAAGGCAATGGTCACACTTACAGTTTTTGTATTGGGCCATATAGTTTCACTTAAAAACAGGGAGACCAGAACAGCGGCATACATGACCCACCTACAGAGTCTCTGGCCTCCAGGGTTTAAGTGGTGGGACTTACTTTCTAGAGCACTTACTACATCCCACCACACAAGCCTAGAATCTTTTTTTCAAATTTTTATTTTTCTCTCATACATTATATCCCAACCTCAGTTTTCCCTCCCTCTACTCCTACCAGTCAGTTCCTCTTCCTCATCTCCCCTCTCTCCAGATCAACTCCTTGACTATTCCCCTCAAAATAAATAAATTAATTAAAAACAACAACAACAAAGAGCAGGCCTCCCAGGGATATCCACCAAACATGGCCTAACAAGATACAGTAAGACTGGGCACAAACCCTCATTATCATGGATGGATGCGGCAAGCCAGGAGGAGGCAAAGGGTCCCAGGTGCATGCAACAGAGTTAGATACACCTCGACTCCCACTGTTGGGAGTCTCACAAGAACACCCAGCTACACAACCATAAGGTATATGCAGAGGACCTAGCTCAGACCCATACAGGGTCCGTGTTTGTCCCTTCAGTTTCTGTGAGCCTCTAAGAGCCCTGCTTAGTTGATTCTGTGGGCCATTTTCTCACGGTGTCCTCAACCCCTCTGGCCCCTACAATCCTTCCTCCTCTTCTGTGGGGTTCCCCTGTCTCTGCCTAGTGACAAACCTAGAATCTTATCTCTCAGCTAAACTCCTAAGTTCCTTGAGGAAAAGAACTTCCTCATACTCCTTTGTTTTTTTTTTTTTTTTTTTAGGGATTAACACATCTGTTAACACATGGATGAATCCTAACCAAGAGGAAGATTGCATGATATATAAAACAAGAGCATGCCTCTAATAGCTGAATGAAGAACTGAACCTACTTCTGTATTTGACTCTGCTGTGTTCACATTTAATTTTGTCATTTGTAAAAGAGTATCAAGACATATTTTACTAGGTTAGAAGCATAGAAACTCATTAAACTAAACAAACAAAAACACAGAAGCACCTTCACTAAGCGGATGTTACTTTCCTTTCTCAACATTATGTTAATCTTAAACACTTGGTCTATGTGGGTAAAAGTTCTCTGCAAACAAATGGCTCTGGTTCTTCAGAGTTATCTATACCAAGGAGTCAACAACCTAAAAGGATGGTTCACTGTCTTGCTTTTCCTGGGATGATGATTAATAGTATTTTGTGCTGAGAGTTGAACCCAGGGCCTTATACAAGCTAGCCAAGTGCTTTTCTGAGCTATGGCCACCCCAGAACTTTTGATTAGCATCTTGAACCTATTAGTGATCAGTGCTGGTTCAACAGCTTTTGGTATAACTGCTGTGCCAGACCACTAACTATTGTTAGGTCTGCAGAGCAGAGCTTCTACAGGGTCAGAGTCCAGTGATCCCTTGCCTTGGAAAACCAGAGTAGTCCCAGGGGTTGTCTAAGTGGTTGAACTTCTGGGCTTTCAATTGATGAAAATGGATCAAAGAACAAGACCAACATTTTTGGACACGGAGTGCAAGGGTATGAAGCCCAACACATTTCTTCAAAATTGATGGCATGCCCATCTAGAGTCCTACTTTCCACAGGCGCATAGGGAAGAAGCAAGAGTGAGAAAGAGAGGAGACAAGATTCCAGGGGCTAGAACAGCTCTGATTTCCTAATGCAGCTCCCTTAGGCACAGGGAAAGAAAACAGGTTGTAATTAGAGGTGCATTCCAACCCCCACCCCCAAATGCATGCCCCAGGGACAGGAGGGAGGGGTTGCTGGAGAGGTGAGACTGCAATGATAGCAGTCAAGCTCAAACTGCCCTAACTTGTTGTGTGCAGTAATTATATATCTAGATCATCTTAGCATTATATTCTCTCAACCACACCCTCCTCTAATTTTTCAAGTTTCTGCCAACTTCTGAGCATTTTTATTCAAAGTCCTGCTCTCCTTTCTCTGCGTAGAATGTCACAAAAAACAATGATCAAACTGGTCAAAGATGGCCCTCGACACCTGTAATCCTAGCACTTGGATGATGAGGCAGGAAGACTGCCCTAGGCCAAACTGACAAGAGTGAAGTTCAAGACCAGCCTGACCACATAGTGAGACCTGTCTCAAATAGAAAAAACCTGACTCTTGAGCAGGAGGACACTTTATTATCTTTAACATGTGCCCCCCTCCCCACCCAACAAACAAAAATCCCCAAAGCAAAAAGAAAACTCTAACCTAACTCTAACTCAGACAACTACATCCAACACTTCTGGAAGTGGATGCGTCTTCATCGAGGAGCAGACCAAAAGGCTGTGAGCTCTGATGAATGCTGTAAGACAGCACAAAGGAGGAAGCCTGCTTGCACTTCAAAGGAGAGGAGGCTAAGTCAAGTCCAAAGTCTTGCACTGAGGAACCCTGCTGAGTGCTGGTGCAGATCAGAGACTTGGCCTTTCACTGCAAACATGATCAAGGGCGCTGTGGTTTTGATGACATTCACTTGATAAGGGAGAGCTTGTAGTTTCATAGAAAATCGGAAACGTTTGTAGAAACAGGTTCACAGCTATGAAACAGCCATTGGGCAAGGTGTTAAAATGGAGTTTTGAATTTAAAATTCAACATAAACCTATGGACTCATTCCCCAAAAGGAGTTTAGTAATATCCAGGAGGCTGGAAATAATGCATATAGAGTACCCAAATAAACTAAACACGCCTGTTAGAGTAATGCATAGCCCATTACTCCTGTCAGATGAGTAAGGAGAACTTGAAGTGATCTAAGGGATCACGTCACATCAGTGTTTCTAAAATCTCCTAACTCAGGTCATGTCGCAGATTTGGGTTTTTGATAATTCTTTTTAAATTCAAAATCCACTTTCCATCATAGGTATTTGTATCTTACCACTTGAGCGAATGTTGATGAAAGGGTAGTTGGGCATCACCAGCTTGTTGAAGTTAAACTTGTAAGTAAACCTTTTCCCTTTTGTTTTATGAAGGATCCTCTTGTTGTAATAGTATCTACAAAAAGAAGAACACACGGTACAACATTTGCTATGCTCAGGTAATTACTAAGATCAATTCTGGCTCCAAGCATTGCTTACAAAAACCTTCACCATTCCTTTGCAGCTCGGCCCTGGAGTTAGGGCTTGGAGATCTAAGAACTCACTTTTCTCATCTAGTTTGAACTCAGCCGTGGTCTTTGACTGGAGTTTGACACAGACATTTTTAAGTCAAACAGCTTCCTCAGTTCTAAGCACTCACCTTCTCATTCCTCTACAGTTTCACTTTAGGGTTCTCTTCCTTCCTGCTCCACTCTAACTAACTTCTAGTTTCTGTCTGTCTTGTCCAGGTGGGGTCAGACAAGTCTTCTGGAAAAGCTCATGGGTTAGTCAGGAGCCTAAGTGCAAGGACTAAACATGGAGTGGAAACCTGTTTTCTGGTAGCCAGTGAGACAATGGCAAGATCGGAAAACAGCAGCCACCCTGGTCGCTTCACCTTTTTGGATGTGGGAGGCGCCAGCTACACTGCACAGATTTTACACTCAGGCTACTGAGAATGAGGACAGAGAGGAATTTCCATCTACCTGGAAGCTTTGGCCTGGCTTCTTAAGTAGCAGATGTCATAAACTACCTGCTGGCCCTTGGGGTCTAAAGGGTTATAAAATTTAAAAACTGACAGAGAAGAGTGAACTTATAGCAACTGTTCTTTGGACACATCAGAGCAACCTATGGACCAAATGGAGGCAGCAGATAAGGTACGTGAGCCCTGGGTTCAGGGGCAATCAGCAAGCCTCCTCCTGTACTCACGGTACCTTTCCCACTTCTTCTAGGAAAGCCCAAAGAAGAGGAATGATAGGCATTTCCCAAAAGGGAAGTTTACATTAATCCTCTGGATTGTAAGTGCCCTAGTCCATGTCACCATGTGTTCTTACCCCCTACAAAGCACAATCAGTTTCAGGAGCCAATGCCTGCCACAGTGGAATCCCTCCTACACCTCCTCAGCTCTTGTGCCACTCAGATTCAACACCTCTTTTAAGTGACACATTATTCACTAAGTGCAGTCTTTTGTCACCTGAATACCTTTTTAGAAATCATCCACAAAACTGCATACTTTCATTCCAACTTTGTTAATACCATAAGTTTGGGGGATCCTTTCTCTCACCTGAGGGCCCGGCTCAGCTTGTCATAGTTCATCTGTGGTTTGCACTTCCTGCGGCCCCAGAGGCGGGCCACTTCATCTGGATCCTTGATGACGAACTCCCCATACTCTCCCTGCTGCCAGGCGATGACATGGCGGAACTCTTCCTTCTGTAGCAGTTCCAGGATGAAGTGCCACAGCTGGATCTGCCGGGAGCCTGGCGATGACTCGGTTTTGTAGGCCCAATCAGGAAACTGATACCCTTCAATGTGAAAAGAGCAAGATCAAAGTAGTTAGGAGTTAGGTACAAACATGCCAGTACCCCACCTCCACATTCCACGGCTCACAATCTCCAGAGTACTTTGCAAACACACCCTTCCAGTCAGCTAGGCTAACCATGAAGAGGAGAGGAAAGGATGGAGGAATTACTCATCCTGTGGCAATGACTGAATCTAACAAAAGTTGGCCAGCAGTACTTAGGCATCCTAATAATCTATCACCTTTTTAGAGATTACTAAATAACAAAGAAGCAAGATAAATTAATGTTTCCCCAGGGTGGAATTATTTCTCTAACAGAAAAAGAGACACTGAAACTTGCAATGAAGATGTGTGGGCCGGATGAGTTAAATCTCTCTCCATAGGAAACAAGCCTACAACCATCCTACCAAGATCTACACAGTTATGAGGCTATCAGCCCTGGTCTAGCATTTGTCAACTAAGCCCAAGTGGGAACAGGAACATTAAGGGACAGGAACCACTAAGGGACATTCCAGATCCATCAGAGATGAACTTCTGCTCACCTCCACCTCCTTCTGGCTTTTCCACGATGCTACAGCCTGCTTTCATTTTCGCCCTCCTGCTGAGAGAAACAAGTCCCGCAATTATTTTGAGATGCTGTGAGTTATCTAACTAAGGTTTTTTGGCACAGCTTTTCCACAAACATCCCCCCCTTTTTTGTCTTTATTTTCTTTCAAAGCCTTTTGTCTTTCAAACATGCCACCTCTAAACTACTAAAACTCAAGTCATCAAATGATGGTCCTCAGCTCATCAGCTTCAAAAGCCATAATTACCTCTCACCTGACTTTAGCCACATGTGTAAACACTGTCCTTAATATCTGCCTTCTTCCTTCTGACCAGCCCTCCAACAAAAAAGGGAAGAGAACAGTGAAGCAAGTCCCAAAAGGCAGCAAAAACAAGCCAAACAATTTGTTTTCTATTCCTAGACAAGCCCATATGCTAAGGTACACAAGCCTGAGTTCACCCAGATATACCAAATTAAAGAGTGAAAAAAATCCAACCCCCCTACTCAAGAAGGAACTTCTGATTCCGAATATTTACTGAATTATGTGAGATGGAAAACAACATCTTCCGGTCAGAAACTGCGCTCACCCTTGAAAAATATTCTGAGATACAGACTGTAAATATGCCGTCTATACAAGAAACAGCACTCTCCTAAAACTTCGTGGGGAAAATGTAATGGCATATATTTAAGAGGGAAATGAAAAGGATAAGGTAGGGACTTGGGATCGCCCGGCCAGTGGTGGAAGGTATCTTGCCAGGATCTGAATTCATTCCATACAGATTTATATTTCCTCAACAAATTTCCTGTTCCTAGCAGCAGACAGCTTTGTGTCAGTCCTTCAGCAAAGAGGAGGGAAGGGTCAAATTGGCAGAGAATGACGGAGGAAGAGCGAACAGACTTACTCTCATCACTCTGCAGGGTGGACGACAGGCCCTCAGCACCGACAAGAGCAGGTCTGGAGCAAACGCAGGTGCTTCAGAGGCCCCAGGGTGGGGTGGGACAAATTCCTAATCTTGGAAATTTCATCTAACCTAGCATTCCTCTAGATGGTCTGCATTTTCTTTCCCTACATATACATTAAGGAGAACAGTAAGTTTCGGTCCACAAGAACACAAGGGACCAAGGAGCTGATAAATGGCTCAAGGAAGGAGGCAACAGACAGACACTGGCACACACAGGATATATATACACAGTAACAAGGCACCAGGGCTGGCCAGAAGCTTCCTCTCCCGTTTCCGTGATGATGGGGGAGAAGAAAACACCGATTTCCCCAAGGCTCCGGGAAGCTGTCCTGGACTAACTCCTAGACTGCGCTGTCGGATCGCAGGGCCTTTGCCCTGCTCGGGAACACCCTTCAGCCTGGCGGCTGTGGGCTCGCGCTGGGCGACGCCCGAGCCAGATGCCCTCTCTCTCGATCCTCCGGGCCCCCGACATGCCCATCAAGCCCCTCCGAGTCCGCAGGCGCGTCTGCAGGTGTTCGTGACTCCCGAGGGCGCTCGGTCACCCGCCCGGCCTGCGGCGGGGGTTCGCCGCTCCCGCCCGTCCGCAGCGGCTCCCACGGCCGCCCGCACCCGTGTCCCCTTCCGTCCTGCCCGCGAGGGCCGCGACCGCCGACGCCGGCCTCACCTCTCCGGCGCCGTCCGTCTCTACTCGGGCTCCTCCGCGGCAGCTCGGGCTCCT
>CABHPP010143592.1:1255-19732 GCA_902168425.1 Peromyscus attwateri
ACAGGGTTTCTCTGTGTAGCTTTGCGCCTTTCCTGGAACTCGCTTTGTAGACCAGGCTGGCCTCGAACTCACAGAGATCTGCCTGCCTCTGCCTCCCAAGTGCTGGGATTAAAGGCGTGCGCCACCACCGCCCGGCTCAACTTGAAATTTTTAAGGAAGAAAGAATATAATACATATAGATTGACTCTGCTTAACTACACAAACCACTAGTCATTAAAAAAAAAAATCAAAGACACACTTAAAGTTTTCTAGGCCATACTCACTATTTAGACTTTTCAGTTCAATACAACCCTTGTTTTTAAATAGATACAGCTATTTTTTAAAAATCACTACTTCAATTCTTGGTTGTACAAGCCAACTCCAGAGAACACCATGCCCATAGATTTTTCTGCTAAAAAAATCTGTCAAACGTTGAATTAATAATAGGTTACAATAATTCTGCCTGGATACTTGTTAATACAGGACTCTTTCCTGTGTTTTCTCTCCATAATAGGTGACTTTTTCCCCCCAAGGGTTTCTCTGTGTAGCTTTGGCACCTTTCCTGGAACTCACTCTGTAGCCCAGGCTGGCCTGGAACTCACAGAGATCCCCCTGCCTCTGCCTCCCGAGTGCTGGGATTAAAGGCGTGCGCCACCACCACAGTCCAGCTAATAGGTGACTTTTTTAAAGCCTTCTCATCATTACCACTTATTATTCGACCCCTGAACTTTGAAAATGAACTTCTAAGTAGGGAATGGGGCTTGAGGTATTCATTTGTTTGTCTTATTCATGGTTGATCTTATGATAAATAAAAGACGATCTTCTGTTCTCTACAGAGAGAAGAGGTAGTGGATAACAACTGGAATAAAACCATTTTTATGAAGTCTGTCCCCATGAGTACTTACCTGGTGTGCTTTGCTGTACATCGGTTCACCTCTGTACAGAGAACATCCAGGAGCGGCAAACTAGTGAGTCTCGTCAGATTTCAAAAACTCCTGGGGATTTAGCTCAGTGGTAGAGCGCTTGCCTAGCAAGCACAAGGCCCTGGGTTCGGTCCTTAGCTCTGGAAAAAAACAAACAAACAAACAAACAAAAAACCCAAGAAAACTCACCACCAATGCATTTGTGATTAACTTGCTGGCTTTTAAAAATACCTGCTTATTGGTTTTCCGTACAACAGGCAAGAAACCTCATCAGCCACCAGGTTTTGGGAGCTCAGTAATTAAACAACACAGAAAAGTTCAAGCTGCCAGGACACGGGTGATAAACAAAGGTGACAGGCGTGAATATGTACAGCCTTGAGATATTTTAAAGGGAAAAATCACTGAAAATCCAAAACTAATTCCCATATAGACCAGCACAAGTATGTCAGACTATGTGGCCCTACCCAACTGCATTACAAGGCTTGGCATATGTGTTAGAAGAAGCTTTTGTGTAGAGAGGGGGGTCGGGAGGTGAATATTCTGCAAGCAACAGGAGATGAGCAGTTTATGGAGCCATTTCTATATGTAATTTTTGTTTGTTTATTTGTTTGTTTGAGATAGGGCTTCCTTGTGTAGCGCTGGTCGTCCTGAAACATGCTCTGTAGACCAGGCTGGTCTCGAACTCAGAGAGGCCTGCTTCTGCCTCCCCAGTGCTGGGATTAAGGGTGTACACCACCATCACCCAGCTCTATATGTAATTAAAATCAGGCAGCCACTTCCTGAGACCCTGACTCAAGAAAAACAAACATGTATTTCGAAGTATATAAGTTTTAAATCAACAAATTGATACAGAAACATAAAAAAGTCAACAAAATATCAGAAATAGTTTTGAAAATATGAACATGTTTTTAAATGAAAGCTTTAGTGACTTCCTTTGGAATTTTTTTTACAATTATTTATTTACTGTGTGCATTGTGTGCTTGTGCCTGTGCATGTGTGAGGATACATGCACGTGTGAGTATTCGTTTGTGTGAGTGTGCATGCGTGTGTGTGTGTGTGTGTGTGTGTGTGTGTGTGTGTGCTGCAGCCATCTCTCCAGTCCCCACACATTATGTATTATTAATAATTTTATAAGCAATATTTCTGTGTCAGGGTTTCACTAGGATATATTGTAATTCATTTTCAAATCCAGAACAATTTGAATTTAAATATATTGTTTTTGTTTTCCTTAAGCACCCATTTAATAGAAAGTTTAGGAGAAAACAGGAACTGACAAAAATTAAAATATCCAAATTGCCATATGTGAAATATTTCCTGGTAGGTTTGTGGTGCCTTCTCAGATGTATTCAACCTACATTAACTTCTCCAGAATGTATTAACTTTGCACCCAGCTCCAAGGAATCAAATCCAGCCCAAGTTAAATTTCTTTGGGGCAGTTGGCCGATGTCTTTTGTAAAGAAGTGTGTGTAAAAAGGAGTAATTACTAAGTTGGGGAGTGCCCTTGGCTTTCCTAGTGAAGGAGAAAATTGGAGCGGGAATGCTGGTTGAAGGCAGTGTTCACTCAACTAGATATACACAGCAGCCACGTCAATTCCAGGAACTCAGCAAGAGACTGTACTGTGCTTTCCTCCCCGAAGTGTGAAGGGACAGTTGCAGAATGTGCCCAGAATTCTACCCGGGGATGAAGCCTCGCTACTTACCCTTGCTTTCCCCATCACTCTCCAGTTAGTCCATTGTTTGCCTAAATGAAAAGGCTTTTGTTAAAGACTGGGCACGCTTTGGTTTTTGTTTGTGTGTTTTGTTTTGAAGACATAGACTATATTTAGGAAGGATTTAAGTTCTTTTCATTGTTATTTTATTTTATGTGGATGAGTGTTTTGTCTGGGTACCATGTGGGGGCCTGGTATCCAGGGAGGCCAGGAACTTGAGTTACCTGTGACTGTGAGCCACCACATGAGTACAAGGAATGGAAACTGAGGGGCAACCAGTGCTCTTAACTGCTGAGTCATCTCTCCAGCCCTGGGTTTTCAGTTTCAGTCATGGATCTCAACTTTTGCGCTTCCCTTCACAGAAATTATCTCACTAGAAAATACTGTTTTAATAACTGAGTGTATTTTAACATTGTATTTTGAAATAATTCACAGACTTTGCTTGCTATGCTGTGTCAATGCCGTATATAACTATTTATCATACAGTCACTAAGACTGAGAAATGAGTATTATACAGCGCGATTGACTAATCCACAGCCTTTCCTTTGGATTTCAGCAGCTTTGGTGGCATCGTGCTTGTTTTGTTTCAGTATCTGATAGACAGTCCACCTGCACAAGGCTTAGTCAGACCTTGCTTCCTCCAGTCCTGGTCATTTTCTGTCTCCTGTCTTATGACCTGTTTTGTGCATGTGTGTGCGTGCATGCGTGCGTGTGTGTGTGTGCGCGTGTTTAATGAGTACAACCTCAATATTTTATTATTTCAATATTGTCTTCATAATGAAGCTGAGAATGAGAATTGATCACCAAGTATGCTTCCCTATATGTTCTGATGATATCCTTGTGAAAGCCCTGGCTCTGCCCCTCAGTTTTAGTGTCCTGCATGGTCCTGGGCCACTGCCTGGGTGTGTCTTTCTGAAGCAGTTCAGATGAGACTCTGAAAACCTCCAAGAAATGAATGAAGTTGGGAAATAAAGGTATTGCCTGTCAGTAGTGAGAGTGGCCATAGATTTTTAACATCTATAAATTATAAACAACATAGGTAGTGATATGGATTATACTAGATCAAGAGGTCAGCTACAGATTAACATTCCTGGGAAAACTAATAGTCAACAGACAATAAAGATGGAAACCCTGGTACAGTTGACCTGTAGCATCCTCAGGTGGAACCCAGGTCCTGGTCTGGCTTTGATGCAGGTAATGGTGGCAATGGTATCCGGTAGTTTGAAAGCTGGTCCTTTCTGTTTATAGAGTCTTCCCAAGTTCAGTGTTCTGATACCAGACCTCTCCTCAACTCATGGTCTAGCCCCATCACTCTTCTTGATCCTTCCAACATTGGATAACTTTCCTCTTGTCTACTGAGACAGGGCATTCTGGATGCCTTTCCCATCTCTGTCTTACCCACTACCACAGTGAAAACTGTGCTCTGTTCAGTCCCTGGCTTTCTGAAATTATTTCTGAACACCTTTCTAAATGAAGCTCTCACAAATCAAATGGCATGACTTTTGTGTTCATTGTATGGACTCCAAGAACCTATTATTTTGTATCTCAAAAGCATACAGTTCATTTCCTGCTGTCCCCTAATTCTCCACTGGTCTTAAAGGCAATATGGGTGCCACCTTGTGCTGTCACTCATGCAGAAGGAAGTACAGACAAAGAAAGTCACTGAAGTTAATAACTGATTCTGGCGATGAGGCCCAGAACTTTGACGTGTCGAGCAAACACTGTGGCAGTGTTATCTTATTCACTCCATGCTGTCTCTCTGTGACATAAATGTTGCTGCTCTCTCCATCTGCAGCTAGGGGAAGTGAAGTTTCAGCTTCACTAGTAGAGAAAAGAGGCAGTGTGGTGACATGGTAGCCAAACTTGTTCTGAATTCTGCTCTCGTTTCTGTCTTGCACTTTGCATTGGTTACTTTTCTACTGCTGTGATAACCCCCCATGACCAAGGCAACTTATGAAAGAGAGGGTTTAATTGGGTTTATAGTTCCAGAGGGTAAGAGTTCATGATGGCTGAGTTAATGCAGCAACTGAAACCTCGTATCTCCATCCACAAACATGAGGCAGAGAGAGCAGTGGGGATGGCAGGAGGATTGTGAAAAAGCCCACCCCCAGTGACACACCTCCTCCAACAAGGCCACACCCCCTAATCCTTCCCAAACAGTTCCACTGAGCACCAAGTATTCAAACATATGAGCCTATGGGACCCATTCTCACTTAAACCACCACACACTTCTCTTCGCTGGCAAACATTCAAATTTTTGCTTTTAAATCTTTTTTTTTTTTTTTTATTCTGAAGAGGGTGCCAGATCTTGTTACAGATGGTTGTGAGCCACCATGTGGTTGCTGGGAATTGAACTCAGGACCTCTGGAAGAGCAGTCAGTGCTCTTAACCACTGAGCCATCTCTCCAGCCCCAAATTTTTGCTTTTAAATCGCCTTTGAACGCTCAAATTTTAAAGAAATGTCCACATCTTTGGGGCTGCATTTTTCAACTATTGATGCATTTCATGGAACTTGATAATTAAACAGTGTGTGTTTGTGTAGTGTGTGTGTGCAAATACACAGTTTAATTATCTATATCTATAGATATAGCTATACATATAGCAAAATAGATATGTTTTATATATATATATTTCCCATATATATGGGAAAAATAAAAGGTATGAAAATCCACCTATCAGTTCAGGTCAGATGATACTACCAAATTAGTTAGTTAAGACAAACAAAACGCTTTTGATTTTTAGAGCTCTTTGGATTTTTTAATTGTGGGAACATGACCGTGTAAGAGTTTCAGTAAAATGATCAGCAGTTACATCAAATATGACATTCTATTAGCATTAGTAGTTCAAAATTCACAGAACTGACGTGTAGCATGGCCAGCTCCTTGCAGGAGAAGGCCTGATAACATCACCTGCAGTGACCCTCATAAGCAAACATAGATGAGGACTGTACAAAGTTTGTGGTGTGGAGATATAAACAGGCACCTAGGGGGAAATGGTATAAAGACTCATTAAACTGTTCTAGGAAAAGTTGGTCAGTAGTGATGGTCAAGTCTAACAAAGAGACACATGAAGTGAATGACAGCGATCGATTAGATATCAACACTCCTGGGCATATATCTCATCCCTCAGATTGCTAGTGACGCTGGAAAGCTATCACATTAAGAAATCTAAATGCCCACTTTGTGGGGCTGGCGAGCTAATGCAGCAGTTAGGAGCACTCGTTGCTCCTTGCTCCCCCACCCCCCAAGACAGGGTTTCTCTCTGTAGCCCTGGCTGTCCTGGAACTTACTCTGTAGACCAGGCTGGCCTCAAACTCACAGAGATCCGCCTGCCTCTGCCTCCCGAGTGCTGGGATTAAAGACGTGCACCACCACCACTGCTTGGCTGTACTTGTTGCCCTTGAGGAGGGCCCATGTTCGAGACTCAGTACCCACGTGGCTGCTCACCACTACCTCTCTTTGGGGGAATCTGACACTCCCTTCTGGCCTCCTCAGGTACACCTGGCATACACATGGTACACAGACCATGCAAAAGCCCTCATGCATGCAGTCAAAACACTCATACACATAAAAGAAAATCAATGAAACACTAAAAAATTAAGCCTGCTTTATGAGGGTCCAGGATGATGAGAAAAAAGCAACTAAAATAATGACAGAGCAGATGCGTCATGACTCTCAAATGAAGAATGAATTTAAAATGGAGTTTAGAAAGTCCAGACTGGGTGGTAGACTCGGTGTTTTGAGGTAGGGCTAGTCCTCTGTAGTCGTGGTATGTATCAGTAATTTAATTTCCCCCAAGAAGACACCCTACTTTAGAAAATAGATACATAACAGTTAGGTTCTTGAATCCTTACATTTACAGATGAAGTTTATAAACTTCATATTTAACCATTAAAAAAGTTTCTTGAATAATGAAAGCTGATATGTCTTGAAGACAAAGAAAGAAAGGCATGGATGCATCAGTCTTCCCTGCACCTTACTTCCGAGCAGCTGGGCATGAACTTGAGAACGATCATCTCAGGAAAGAGAGCATGTGAGCTGGAAAAGTGGGTAATCATCAGTAAAACTGATGGTGATTCGGGGGGACTTTGTTCTGGACAGAAGTGCTAAGAAACCAGAGAAAGGTTAACCTCTATTGAAGCCCAGAGGGAGGAGAGGGGTACAGGAATGGGACATGATGACACTACCATCAGGGAGTTGGAAATAGACAGCAGAGCAAGAGTGAGGGAGACTGCAGAGGGGATGGTGTCTTTCTAAGTTCCAGTCCACACTCCACAGGTGGTCTGCAGCTGAAAGGATGCTGCATGCTTTATACACAGGCCTCAAATGTCAGACAGTGTTGGCACTTTCGTGGAGTCTTCCATGTCAAAAAAATGTTCCTAACATGAGGCAGAGAGGATACACTCATGGATATGCCTTGGCTAACTGCAACATCTTCAGAATTCTTCAAATTTTATGATTATAGATGGGGATTTTGAAACCAGGACAAGGATTGTGTTAAATGACCAGCATGCTGTTCTGTGATTCCTTAGCTCACTGATTGAATCTGTGTTTAAAAACATATGGCCTATGGTGGTTGTCTGGAAGGGTCCTAGGTGACAGGAAATCTGCATCAGGCTGGGCATAGACAGTGCTCGCTTTTGTGTGGGGATGGGCGTGGGAGGTTCCCTTAGAAACAAGTGAGACAGGGTCTGCTCTGATTCCAAGTGAATGAACGCTGATAGCAGTCTTTTCTGTTGCTGTCACCAAGAGAAATGTGGAGAAAGAGAGAAAGGCACTGATCCCCTTCAGAAGCATGCTTGAAAGAAGTCCATGGGAGCTGGGGACACAGCTCAACCGCAGTGTAGCTGAGTACTTAAGTCCCGGAGTCAGGAGAAAGAGCCCGCCTTCTGTGGGTAATAGGAAAACACAGACAGACAGCACAAAGCTTGAGACACGTAGACAGCAGAGCAATGTCAAAAGGAACCGCTCTCCCTGAAGTGTCTGATGGAGAATGAGTGTGGCAGGAAATCTGAGTAAGTCGTGTCACACCAAGTTGGTGACAGGTGAAAGGTCCCGAGCCTTTCCATTGACAATAAGGCAACGCCACCACACTGGCTTTGGTTTTTCATGAGCGGTTTCCTTTGTTCGTTTTAGTGGCGACCAGCTGGATCCTTAGGTTCAGGTGTTGCTTGGAGAAGGCATGGCATTGCTTACCAAGAGGATTGGAGAGGGAAGTAGAAATGGACCATCTCCTCTCTTCTGACACGTAGAAACTAAAAGCCTCAAGGAATGTTGAACGGGGTCACTGACTGCGGTGGGAATTCATTTCTATTTATGCAAAAGAAGTGAGGATGAGGAGTAGTCAGTCAGCACTGGTCATTTAAGGGACGTTCTTTCAGAATCTGTTCTTTATGTTGTTGGAGCCCTCAGAGCTTTCTTCTAAGAACCAGGCTTGGAGGCGCATGCCCAAGTGAGCATCTCCTATAGCAACGCAGTAGGAACAGGAAATGAGCAGGTTTCCTCTCTCTCTCTCTCTCTCTCTCTCTCTCTCTCTCTCTCTCTCTCCTGTGTTTGTCTAATCTTGAATCATCTGGTCTAGTTGGGTCAACGGTCTTGAACTTACTAAAATGACGGCATTGGTCTTTGCTGGAGGGGTTTGGATCAGGTCTCGGGGTTAGCGTGCATATTTCATTTGCCTTTCTTGCGAATGTAGCAGACTGTTGTCTGAAGCACTGTTCTCTCTTTCACACATGGAAAATTCCTAAACAGCTCAGGAGGTTCCTGAGCACAAACCATCCAGGGACAACTCTCTGTGTCTGCTTAGAAGAATTCTTAATGTTTTTTTTTTCTATAAAGTCGTATATGATTAGAATTGGAAAAAATAATCTGTACTCAGCAGTCAGTTTGATTTGTAAATTAGGTCATAGAGCCATAAAACAATACTCAAAGAACTGACATGGTTTACTCACTCCCTCTTGGGAAAAGTTTGGGTCATCATATTTTAGGCTCCAGGAGGGAAATAGAAAGAAACATGGCCAGGGCCATTTAGAAAAGCAGAGTGGAATATCACCAAGGGGAAATGTGTAATCAAAAGCACCTTAGATGTGAAAACTAAACTGAATTTGTTTCCTCTCAAGGAACTGCATGCACAAGACAAATCAGTGGGTATAGGGAAAGGTAAACAGATACGCAGATCCATAGGTACCACAAAGAATACAAGTTGTTTTGTTTTTTGTTTGTCTGTTTTAAATCATTTATTTACTTTTATTTTATGTACATTAGTGTTTTGACGGCAGATATGTCTGTGTGAGGATGTCAGATCTCCTGGAACTGGAGTTGTAGACAGTTGTGAGTTGCCATGTGGGTGCTGAGAATTGAACCCAGGTCCTCTGGAAGGGCAGTCAGTGCTCTTAACTGCTGCGCCATCTCTCCAGCCCCAGACGATGCACATTTTAAATATAAGAAAGTGATCGTATCTTTTTAATGTCTGGGGCACTGTTCCTTAGTCTGTTTCTAATTACTAATGGAGCACAGTTATATCTTAATGACATTTTACACAAGTCTTGGAGCAGTGACCTGATTTGTCCAAGACTACACAGAGCTGCTGGGGACGAGCCTACTACAAAGCAGGCTTGGGATTCAAACTAGGTGCTCTGATCCCATTCAGTGATATCATGTTTCACTTTGTGTGCACGTGTTTTATCAAAGGAAGACTCATCTCCCTGAATGTTTGTGTTTTGTTTACTAGCTCACTATTTATGTCCAGCCAGAGCAAAAGGAAACAGCGGAGTATGCTGCAAACATAACTAAAATTGCATTTGATTATTTTGAAGAATACTTTGCTATGGAATATTCTCTTCCTAAACTGGGTGAGAAAATGCTTTTTTTTTTTTCTTCATTTCAAGTTGCCTTTGTTTTTGTTTGTTTTACCTAAGTTAACCTAGTGTGTCTAATTATATTATCATTAATTACTGATCATTCCTGAGTCTTTTCAGTATGCGCCTGCGCCACATATCTGACGTTTACCACAAGCTCAAAGGTCCATTCTAGGTCCTCCAAAAATAACAGGCATTCTCTACTCTCATATGATGAAGATACAGTCTTTGATTTGCAAATTGAGATGAAAGTGTGTACACAAAACTGCAGAGCTCGCTCACAGTGAGCCCCAAACAGCCTCCTACATCATTTGATTTAAAAAATCAGTCCTCATTCAGTGGCTTACATGCAAGGCCCTTCTGAGGAAGCTGGAAAATACTAGGGTCAGTGATGTTGTAAGAGGCCCATGTGCTTCCAATCTGCCCTTTGTTATGCAAGATCCTCTGGCCCTGGAAACGAAACACTGAAACTTCTCCCAGAGTTTTCTTTTCTCTAATATGAAGATAAGCACGTTTTCTGTGAAAAATGGAAGGACTGTAGTCCAAATGATGCTGTCTCCATCAATAGCAGAGGCACTTTATTGACAAGCTTGAGTGGTTGGTTTGAGTAAAGCTGTAAGACCCTTAAAGAAGCTTGTAAGGAAGGTGCTACGAGAATCAACCAAGAACTGCCCCCCCCCCTTTTTTTTAAAGATTTGTTTATTTATTATGTATACAGTGTTCTGCCTGCATGTATGCCTGCATGCCAGAAGAGGGCACCAGATCTCATTATAGGTGGTTGTGAGCCATGTGGTTGCCAGGAATTGAGCTCAGGTCCTCTGGAAGAGCAGTCAGTGCTCTTAACCTCTGAGTCATCCCTCCAGCCCCGGTCCTACTGCCTTAATAAATGCCTTGGAAGGCAAAAGGCTCTGTGGCCCTGCGTGTGTACACACCTCATTTTCTCTTCGATGGCCTTTTGTATCGCTTAGCAATTACTAGAGGAGACAGAAAGACAAGCAACTTTTTACCAGAGTCGGAAGGGAAACTGTGAAAGAATGGAGCACCCAGATCCCCAGAGCTCATCATCTCTGCCTCACTTGTAGCCAGGAAGACCCGAGATGCAGAACTTACACCAGCTTCTTCCTTTCTCCTCCTCTTTTCTTCCCTCGCCGTACCCTTTTTCTTTGCATCTTCCACACTTTCAGAATTAGCTGTATAATAGAGTCTTTGGAAATGGTGTTCTCATTTACATCAAAAGGTAATTGGACTGATGTTAATTAATTATAATGTCTGTATTCACTAGAGAAGAGCTTGCTTTCATTTGCTCAAGGATTTGTGCAAATTATATTTTCCAACATTGTGAACGATATTGGGTGTGGGGGAAATACTTTCTCAATCTTTAGTGATCTTCTTATGCCGTAATGACAGCGTGGCAAGAAAACTGCTACTGTTAACTTGATTTCTACTGAAGATACATACTTCTTATGCTTTTCTAAAAGTCTTTAGGCAATTTTATTTCAACCAGAAAAGCCCCTTTCTCACATGTTAGAAAGAAATTTAACTTATTTACATTTGCCTCATTTAAATTATATTAGTAATAAAAATTACATTTGGGTTGTAGTTCATTAGCTAGGGAAGCTGTATTTCCCACTAATCAACATTTTTCTATTTGCAGATTTAATATAGAAGTGCACAACACTGCGTATTCTTGTTGGATGTTATGTCTAAAATCCAGAGAAAACAGAGACAGAAATTCCTGTGGCATACAACATTTTAGACCTGGAGGAAAATTTAGAGAGAAACCAGTCAATTCCACATCCCTCTAACTTTAATATATAAAAGGGGATGGCAAGAGAAAGGGACATTCAATTTGTACAGCATCGGAAGTAGTGGGGTTTCTAAGTCTCTGACCTTGACATGTGAGCGAGCTGTTTCTATGAACTCCCAAGCTCTGTCTTTCTTAGTCCTCATTTACAGACTTCATTCTCTTTCTCCTAACAGTGTACCTCCCAAACAGATGCTCTTTATAACCAAGGTGATAAATGAGGCATGAGGACAGCTAATAAAAGTGAAGTACTGTGCAGAGAAGAAAAGACATAAAATTATACAGGCTTTGGGGGAAAAAACGAACCAGTCATGTAAGGATTAAGCAAAAAAGGGGGGTGGGGATACACACTGAGTCCGGAGGCTGCAGGAACTGCTCCGTGGGAATGTTGAGTGTATTAGGACCAAAATGTTTGCACAAATGATTCCTGTTTCTCACTCTGAGAAATTATTTTTAGCCTTAAAAAAGTCATCCAAAGAACTTAATTTGGTAAGAAATGCTATGAACAAATGGAAAGAATTCGTTTCTCACTGGACTGTCTTTTTCCATAGATAAAATCGCTATCCCAGATTTTGGCACCGGTGCCATGGAAAACTGGGGACTCATCACTTACCGAGAAACAAACCTGCTTTATGATCCCCAGGAATCAGCCTCATCCAACCAACAAAGAGTGGCCACTGTGATTGCCCATGAACTTGTACACCAGGTAGAGGAGCCGGAAGCAAATCTGCTTGCTTTTTAAAACTGGCCTGTTTCCATAGAAGTGATACAAAGTGTGGATGAATAAAGGAGGGAAAAGAGATACCTCAAAAAACACTGCATGACAACCACTCTTAGTGTTAACTGACATTTATCTGTACAGAAACTTTCCAGTGTTTTCCAACCTGTGGGTTGCGAGCCTTGTATGTGTGTGTGTTGGGGGGTGTCAAGCGACCCTTTCATAGGGGTCACCTAAGACAATCAGAAACCACAAATATTTACAATAGAATTCATAATAGTAGCAAAATTACAATTATGAAATAGCAATGAAAACAATTTTAAGGTTGGGGGTCACCACAACACGAGGAACCATTTTCAAGGGTTGCAGCATCAGGAAGGTTGAAAACCACTGCTTTAGACTGTTTTGTCTTTCATAAGCACACGAGACCTTCCTATAACATTATATATTCCTTAACATGTGGGAGCAAACTGGAGAATTTGACATTCTCGAAACAAGATAAAGTGCGAAATATATGTTAGGTTCAATGCTGGCCACTTCTACTTCAGCTATGCATCTCTCTACCACAAGGATAAACATCTAACTACTTCCTCCTGGCTTATCATTTCAGTGGTTTGGAAATACTGTGACCATGGACTGGTGGGATGACTTGTGGCTAAATGAAGGATTTGCTTCTTTCTTCGAGTTCTTGGGGGCAAATCATGCAGAACCAGACTGGGAAATGGTGAGTCATAAACACATACACTCCGAATCTATTTTCTTAGTGGAGACTGGGCTGAAGCCTTTGACCATGGTCTAGGGTCAGGGTCAAGTAGGATGGCGGTCTTGGACATCTGTTGAGAGGACAGAGTGGCACTAGTGACTTCCCCTGAGCTTTTCTTTGCCAGAAGCCTTTACACGGTCATCGTTAGGCGTTAGGAGTCATAGACAAACACCTGTTGGGAAGGGAGGGGTGTGGGAGAAGGGAGTGCAGGAAATGCTGGCCTGGCATTCAGGAAAGTATAGTGTTACCCTCAGAAGTAGTCTTAATTTATAAGCTACTTGACTCAAGCAGGTTACTGGAATGTGGTAAAGAGATGGAGGATGTGCTGAACAGTCAGATCCCAGATGCACAACAGGACACATGGCCGTCCGTGAACAAGGTGACGTCTCTGAGTCAGGTCTCCCTGTAACATCCAAAGGGGAGCGTTGTTCTGTATCAAGTAAGCTTCCAAGTTCTGAAACTGCGTGCAGAGTGAACATTCACACAGTGTGCCCTCGAGGGACCTGGAATAAAAAAATGTCCAGAAATGGTACAGAGTTGTCTTTAGGAAAGTTAGGCTTTCTTGCTTGTCTTTAGATCACGTGAGTATTCTTCTGTGACTGTGTATATGCATGTATGTACACGTTGTAGATGGGTCTGCCTAGCTCTGGGTAGAGGTGGATAGCTGTGAGGTAGGTGGAATACTGCCCTCTACTGGAACAACTGTTCTTGACATCGAGTAACTTACTTACCTTGTCTGTATCCTTTTTAAAGAGGTGACCATAGTAAGAACCACCCCACTGGGTTGTTGTAAAGGTGACCGATAAAGTGTATTCAAAAGGGCCTAGCCTTCTCCGTGAATTTGATAAATAATAAACAAGGCTGCTTAACTTGGAGTTATTTTTCTCTTTTTCTGACCCCTAAACTTCAATGTCTCCTAAGTATCATAGAAAGTCCACTAAAGGCAAATTTAAAAATCAAAGAAAACACCATCCAACAGAAGTTTAACTTTCTTGGGGCTCAGAAGTCCGTAAATGTTTTTCTTTTTTATCTTTAAAAAGTATTTTTGTTCTACCCCTGTTTTCTCTCCTCCAGCTCCTCCTCTATCCCCCGCCCCCACTTCCCCTTCACAATTTTATGTCCTTTAAAAAGCAAAACAAAACAAAACTAGATTAAACAAAACAGCACTTGGGTGTAGGACCAGCTACTGGAGCTTGAGCAGCTTTTCGTAGCCACATTCCTGAAGAAAACTGACTCTTCCACTCCGCGGCAGCCATCAGTTGCCAGTAGCTCCTCAGTTAGGGGCGGGGCATCATAAGTCCCTCCCCCATCCATGCTGGGATTTTGGTTGGCTTGACCTTATGCATGTAGACACAGCTGCTGAGGTGGATTAAATTGTCTAAAGACACAGTTGTTGCAAATCAGCTTTTCTATTTTTCAAAGTAGGTAAGGGAATGTGCTTTAGGCATTTCTGGTCTGGAGAATTTCTTGGTCCAGTTTTAAGTGCACAGCCGTAGCAGAATGCATAGACATTGCGGGATCTGTCCTACAGAAGTCAAAGGAGCTACAGCTAGAAGACCGGAAATCAGTGTGGAGCGGTTGCTGTAACGGGATTTGTTTGAAGACCTGGAGACCACGTTACATAATTGTCCATTTCCATTTCCGTCCCCACAATTTTGATGACGTGCGACGGTATAAAATAGAAAGCGGTCCGAAGGAAGCGCTTGCCTACCTCTGCTTTCTGTCATTTCAGCTCGACCAGATCCTGCTTGAAGATGTGTTACCTGTGCAAGAAGAGGACTCCTTGATGTCTTCCCACCCAGTGGTTGTCACGGTGACGACGCCCGCTGAAATAACTTCTGTGTTTGATGGAATATCATACAGCAAGGTAGGAGGTGCACCGCCTTGCTTTGGACCGTCTTCCTACTTAGTACACGTCCAACAGTGTTTTTAAGAAATGCTTAGATTCGGCCGTGAGCTCTGGAAAAGAGAGGAGAACACAGTCATGGCTGAATATTAAATAGTTGATACTTTGCAGGCGAAACAATCGATGCCACAGGATTTTAGAACTAATTTCCGCCCCCCCCCCCCCGTTTTGTTTAAAGCAACTTCATTCTGATAATTAAGCAGTTATATCTTAAACATCCAATTTAATTTTTCTTTAATTTTTTTAAGTTTATTCTGTGGTGGGGGGCCACATATGCAAATGTGGAGACCAGGGCAGCTTCTCTCCTCTCATCGTGTGGCTATGGAGGATTGAACTCAGGTTGTTGGGCTTGGCGGCAAGCACCTTTCCCCACTAAACTGTCCCGCCAGCCCCTATCTTGACTTTTCTGAAAGATAGTATGTCTTACTTTTCTGCTGTGTGGTCCATGAGGAAACCCATCTACGTGGGCACTTTTAATAGGAGAACACTTTAATGTTCAGAACAAATATTCAAATGCAGCTTAGTTGAAGGGAAAACCTTTATCCATTGTGTGTGTGTGTGTGTGTGTGTGTGTGTGTGTGTGTGTGTGTGTGTGTCTGTGGAATGTGAGTTAAAAATAATTGTATTTGTGTATGGTAGACAAGGCATTTTTTTAGCCACTAAAACTATGAGATATTACTGAGAGTGTGCAGTCCAAGCTTTCTGTGACATTTTTCTCTCACAATACCTCGTACAATATCTCCTCTATACATATTCCACACTTGGAGTAATATAATTTAAATCTTTATTGGATAACTTTATATTTTAGTTCCTCATGGATCGGCCATTATATTCATTTACTCAAAAGCTACTGTTATCTTGGATGAACTCTGACATAGTTGTGTTTATTTATAATTATTAAATGAATATTTATCAAAATCAATTTAAGTGAAAAACGGTTATTATTTGATGTTGATACCATAATTTTCAGCTTTTCCTCTCATATTTCCATGGCATCTTTTCAGGCTTCTTTTTAATGATTGATTATCTGTCACGGTAACTCACATAGGAAGACTCAGACTCAATTCTCTAAGTCCTGGATACTCCAGAGGCTTGAGATATTGTCAGAAATAAAATGTTTCTAAGCCTTAGTCTTACCATGTCCAAATGCAATTTAAAATACTTGGAAAATTGTAGTAATAACTACTAAGTTAAGTGGAAAGGTAATATTTTTCATGTACATTAGTTGAAAACTGTTTTCAAAATCTTAGAAGTAGTTTGCCTTAGTATTAACCCATATGGAAGAAACTGGAAGTCAGGGCATTCGTTAAATCCTTGAGAACTATGAAACCAAATGAAACAAACCACTTTTGATGAGAAAGGTTTTGTGGCTACATTCTATATCTATCCATACTAAAGTATTTAATAAACTATTTTCACCCTCTACTTCCTCGTGTTAAATATACTTATTGTCTCATATGTGGAGGTATAAATAGTTTGCCATAATTTTACTTTGAAATTCATGCTTCATCTAAGAATGTGCTGTGGGGACCATTTTTTTCTTCTTTCATTAACAAAGCACCACCTGCCGGCTTACTTGGGGAAGTGCAACAACCACGTGGGCCTTGAGTCACTGATGTGAAGGCAATTTGAGCCACTTTGCTTTACCTTGGTTGTTAGGAGGCACACATATGGAAGGGTGCCAAATGTTGATTTGTTTGTTTGTTTGTTTGCCCTAAATCATAATACTATCACTGTGAAATTCATCAGAATGATCTTCAAGAAACACTCAAATATAATCATGGAATGTTGCGACAGTGCTGATCACTGTTCCTTGCACGGTTTCAGTTATTTAACTGTTCTCTTTTTCTCATCCTAGGGAGCTTCTATTCTGAGAATGCTCCAAGACTGGATCACACCAGCTAAATTTCAAGAAGGATGTCAGGTACGATTTCTTAGGGGTAGCAAAAGTAAATGATACCGATACACGGCTGACAGTTGTGATTAATTAAGGCTAATTGCTCTCTTGCTTTCCCTGCACATGGACAGATAAGTCAGAGATGACAGGTGACTTTATATCAAGTTAGAGCTCTGTAATGATCAATGACCAGAAATGTCATGGAGAACTTTAAGCGATCCTTGGGGATACTCAATACTCTTTACACGTGTGGTATGCAGGTGGGGTTGCCATGGAAAGATAGCATAGACCAGATGGAACAGACCCACAGAGATGTATTTTCCCACAACGCGGGAGGTGGTGAAGTCCAGGGTCACGGTGCTGCCATTTCAGTTGCTGGGGAGGGTCTTTTGTTCTGTAGACAGCCCCCTGTGTCCTCGGGTGGCACAGGGAACAAGCCTTCCTGCATCTTTTGCAAGAGCAAGAATCTCACCATGAGGTCACATCATCGTTACTGCATACCAACCAGAATGCCCTCCAGATGCTCTGAGGCCATCAAGTATGAATTTGGGGGGAACATAATTCACTTCATAGAAGCATGACATGGATGTTTAAATCTGTCTTGATTAGTCTTCCCATAAAGAAAGCATAAGGCCTTTTCTCCTTATTATTGATTTAGAAAATTGTTAATATGAATAATCATTCTCATGGAGTCAGCAAATAAGGAAATCTTGCTCCCTTTGGGAAGATAAATAAGAATTCATTTTCTGATGTTCTGTACACATCCTGTGTTAGCGCGCCACTCCACTGGACATTCCAGTTCATTTTTGTTCTTCCAGAAGGCCCTATGCCAATTTTCTCGGGGTTGGTATCTCCTGATCTTTATTAAAGCCACTACAGTGTGTCCTTATAGCTGCCCCATCTTCCGGTTGGGCCCATTTCAACCTAGAAATGGACTCACACCCAGCTGCTCCCCTCTCCCCTCCAGCCTCCAGTTGGGCTAGCCCAAGACCCTGATACAGCTGTTTCTAGTGGATTCCAGCTCATAGCGCACGAGAGAGAAAAATTTCACACTGACCATCACTTCTCTGGCGTGTGTTTCCCAGGACCATGCCACCACAGGACAAGGCCACCATTGCCCCTATACCTCTCACTGTTGCTATGTCTTTGTAGGTGGCATTTACCTATCTCTATGATATCCTAAAAGGAAGTGGTCCCTTTTCGGGAGGCAGAAGTAAAATGCCTATGTGCCTACTAAAACAAGAGAAGAGTAGAACTTAGGAAGTATTTAGGGTGCACATTAGGATATTTTGCTCATCAATAAAATGTCCTGTGAGGATATGTGTCACGGGGGAGGGGCTATGTGTTTGTTTAACTTCCCCTGAGCTTCAGACTCAGTGCTCACCACATCTCTGTTGTGACCATCTTCACGGAGGCCCCGTCTCCTGTGTCCTCAGGTACGCCTGTAGAATTCTTCACATATTAGGTGATCCGGCAGGTGTTTGTTGACTGAATTTCTATAACGTACAGTTTGTTGAGTGAATATCTATAATGTATAGTGTTGAACTAGAAATTTTAAAAAGCCAGGCATGGTGGGGTCTGCCTTTAATTCCAGCATTTGGGAGACAAAGGCAGGTGTATCTGTGAGTTCAATGCCAGTCTGATCTACATAATGAGTTATAGACTAGTCAGAGCTATACAATGAGACCTCAAAATTAACAAAAAATAATCTTTTTAAAAGAAAGAAAAAAGAAAACGTGCTTCCAAAGACTGTTGCAGTTCTATTTGCATAGTTTTTATTTTAAATTGCCACTTAAAATAACACATTCTTGGTACTTTAAATTAAATGATCCTTCATATCAAGTTTTGTAGAGAACTATCAAAAAAAGTTCTTAAAAATAACAGCTGAGCTAATCAATAAATGCTCATTCCCCTTTTTTTTT
>CABHPP010143592.1:19832-48048 GCA_902168425.1 Peromyscus attwateri
GAGAGAGAGAGAGAGAGAGAGAGAGAGAGAGAGAGAGAAAGAGGGGTTGAGAGTGCATACATCATAGGAGGAAAAGTGGGAGAGAGAGCAAATGCTCACTCCTCTTCATCTGACGTGCTGTCACTAACTTTAAAAGTCCCACCTGAGACTAATACTTCCCAAGTTATAGCAGTCTCTAATCATGATGATCCTAAAAATTCAACCCAGATCAGTAGATGATAGGCAATACATTTCATATCATTATAGTGCTGTGGAGTGAATCTGTAGGAAACACACACACACACACACACACCAAACACCAAACCCAAACTGCTATTTTCAGATATCAGTGAAGCTCTCAGATTATCCAGCACATTGAACCTCTCACCAGAATCCCTCTTGAACTGCTGACATCACGCTGTGGCTGTTGTCCTAAAGTCCCATGGGTTGGGAAACTGGAGTTCGAGAACTTTCTTTTACAAATTCTAACTTTCTGCCCAGACTGGTTGTCCATTAGAAAAAGTGGCCAGTGCAGAATCTAAGTAGATCAGTTCTCTCTCTCTCTCTCTCTCTCTCTCTCTCTCTCTCTCTCTCTCTCTCTGTGCTTATCCCACCAAGTACAACATCACATGGCAAAATGATGCCGTCATTCACTGGAAGACCCTTAGGCTGCAATCATGCATTTTAAAACTACAATACATGGTGGGGCATTAGTAACAATATATTGTTAGGAGAAATGCGCCCCTCTATCTTGTTCTACTATAATTCGTTAGTATCGCCCTTGGAAAAGAAGAGTGGCTGAGCTGGCGAGGCCTTTTCCTTCCTACGACACTGACAACACACACCATTCATTTTTCTTTTGTGCTCACCAGTACCAACACACAAGGGGGCCAAGGCCTAGGTTGCCATGTGATCTAGACTGGAAAGACGATGTGCCTGTGATGGGGGAAGAAGAGAGATTCTTAGTACAGAATATTAGAAGCACTGATCTAGACAAACTAAAAGTGGTACCTTTTAGTAGTGTTTATGTACATTTCCATTTTAGCCTCTAGTTCATGAGAAACAATCAACTGCGGTGAAGAAGAAAAAAAGAAAAACATAACTAGCCGACGAATGCCCACACATTGATCCAACACTCAGACTCTTGTCCAGGAGTCTCAGACACATCTCTCTTCCTCCAAGGACACAGACATTCGGTCAGGGCCATTTCTTTCACCTCAAAAACAGGAGCGTTGTATTAATATTTAAGGTCCTATCCAGTTCCAGGATGGCTTGCCTATTTCTCAGCTCAAGATCCTGTAAGTATAAAACAAACAAACAAACAAACAAACAAAAAACAAAACAAAACAAAACAAAAAGAACCAAAACCATTTAAGCAGGGGTAGATGCAAGGTCAAGGCCAGCCTCTACTACACAGGGAAGTCCTGTCTCAAAAGAGAACAAGAAACAATAACAAAACACCCACTGAACAAATGAACACCTCCGCGATGGTTTTCAGAGGGCACTGTTCTGTAGAAGACCGCATGAACCCGTAGCTACAGTTATAGTTGTTAATAAGTGTCTGAGTCTGGAGTAAAGACCAGAAACAGACACACTTCTGCCTTCCTTCGCCTGCCCTCTGGTGGTAGTGTTGAGAAGTGAATTAACCAAAAGAATGAACGTGGGGGCCTCAACCCTGCTGGAGTCATTCTGGGAGTGTAAGTTTATTTTATCTCTAAGTGACTGAAACAAAGAAGAATCCAGAAGATAATATGACCTAGATATAATACCTCCTGAAACATTAGAGCAATTTAGAATCCAAATGTTAGGTACAAAGGTAAGCGCTGGGAGCACTTGCCAAAGTCTGATTTCTAGGTAAGATGCCCACATGTTAAGTAGCACAGGTCTGGATAGCCATGGGAGGAGAGAGCCGAAACCCTGGCAGATCTCTGGAAGACTGCTCCCCAGCAATGGCCAATTATGGGGTTGGGAAAAGACTGGGGATGTTCTCTGGGGGCATATCCCATATCTCCTTGTGCAGAGGGGTCTTATGGGTAGAACTGACGAAGAGGCAGCCTTCTAGTTAAAAGATTTATGTTTTAAAAGTATTTGAAGGGTAAAGACTTGCTCTCCATAGTGAATAATTTCTCCCACTCCCACATAACCACCCTTATCACTATTCAAAAGACTACCTGCATATTCATTTCCTTAGTACAACAAATTCAGCCCGCTGTCATTTTTAAAGTTCAAGTACTAAAGATGTGTCCGCCTTTTAAACGGCTGAAAAATGGAAAGAATGGTTAACGACGTGAAAATCACACAGCACCACAATGTCGGCGTCTGTACATGATGCTGTGCTACAGGAAAGCCACAGCTGCTTCTTGCAGGTTTTTTTTTTTTTTTTTGTGTGTGTGTGTCTGTCTCATTTCACACCATCGGACACAGGATGAACAGTAGAGAGGGGTGGTCCAGGTGAGGCTGTGGAGGTACAAGGAAAGCCAAGGCTGGGATCTAAAGCATTCATCTTTTACAGAAATACTTGCAAAAATTCAAGTTCAGTAATGCAAAAACTTCAGACTTTTGGGAGTCACTGGAAGAGGTAAGAAACGCCATACCCTTAAACATTTCTTTGTCGGACTTGAAAGTGATTTACATTTTAACATCACGAATCTTTAATTTCCCCTTATGTATAAATTAATGGATCTCCATTGTCCCCAACAACAGGCAAGTAATCAACCAGTGAAAGAAGTTATGGACACCTGGACTAGCCAGATGGGCTATCCTGTGGTCACTGTGACTGAAAGGCAGAAATTAAAGCAGGCACGCTTTCTGTTGGACTCCAGAGCTGACCCTTCCCAGCCACCATCAGCACTTGGGTAAGACTTTATGATGACTTACTTAAAAGAATAGTAGAAATTACTCAGCAGAAATACTGGTAATATGCTTAGGTCCTGCTATCATTGTGTGATCGATACGTGACAGTATAAGGGCACAGCCTTTAGGCCACAGAGAGTTCAGAGCCAGCTAAGTGACAGGCTGAGCACACATTCGTATCTCTTCTATGTAGACACCATTGATACAAGAACGGAAACAGTAAAGAAATAAAGCTGTGATGGTGAGGAACATGAGTGGGTGGTGCGGTAGGCAGCATGGAATGCCGGGAGAAAGGCTGAAGGAGAAATAGTGGCTCAAAAGGAACAGGGTAAGATGCTACCAGATAATGACAAGGGTCTCCCTGCCCCTAGACAGGCCCTGCACTCACGATGTACATGAAGAGTGTGTGTGTGTGGGGGGGGGGGGGGCAACGAGAAATGAAGCTGAAAATAGGTCAAGTGATGAGTACAGACTGTGCCAACTGGACCTGCACCCTCCACTTTGTTCCCCTTCATCACTGTTGCCCTCACTGTAGAGAACTCTCGGGAGTCTGGCAGCGACTGTAGGCAGGAATCCAGATGGCTTGTTTCCCCTGAAATAGACTACAGTAGAGGACAGCCAAGGACTTCCGAAGTGGAGGCTCCAGCGCGAAGCCTTCCTTGTTAGAGCACTTGCAAGGTGGGTGGGCTGGCCTCCCCCAAGACCTGCTAGCAGGGGACGCTTGTTTCCAAAACCTCCCTCCCTCCCCTGCAGTAGAGATGACATCCCAGACCCTGAGAATAACCAGCTTGGGCTTGAGAGATGATTCAGCTAGTAATGGACTTGCCATGTAAGCATGAAGGCCTGAGTTAGAATCCCTAGGCCCCTGTGAGGTCACGTGCACATCTGTGACCCCAACTCTTCTATGGTAAAATGCAAGGTGGACACTGGAGAATCCCTGAATCCTCAGCTAGTCTGCATACACCGAAGTGGATAATAGAGAGATCTCGTCGCAGATAAGGTGGACACGAAGGATCGGCACTCCAGGTTTTCCTCTCACTTCCACAGAAGTGCCACGGCATGTACACACCTACACACGAACAGGTGCACACAACGTACATGCAGAGACAAAACAATGTCCACTCAATTGTCCTTTTTAAATATGAACAAACAGTGGAGGATCCAAAGACACATGAAAAATCTCCAAGCGTCAAAGCTTAAATCCTAAGTGGACAGACAAATGAGAAAGTCCTGACTTTATGGACATGATTTAGGAACCAAAAAACAAAACAAAACAAAACATAGGAAAGAAAAAATCTGAGATATATTCAGGGATTTTAAAAAAGCTATTTTGCTCATCATCTAGGAGAGAGAGCGTCTTAGAAAGGCAAACTGAGAACACAGAAGGAAGACTAAAATTTTAGTTGAAGTGAATTTGGGAGAAAGTCTCCAAAAGTATCCAACAGACACAATGAGATGGTAAATATGAAGGAGGAGACAAATGTGAAAGCCTCAGGCCCGAGGAAGAGGTGACCCTCAAAAACAAAAAAACAAAACAAACCAAAACCAAAACTCAAAACAAAAACACCCAGCTAGTACAGCATGGTCTGTAAGGAAGTGTTAGGAACTGATCCAGGGTGGCAGGAGCCAATGTCAGGGATACTGTTTGTAGCTTGCCCTTGTCACCGTGGGTGTATCTCATGGAAATGAGCAAACACCATGAATTGTGCTCCGAGAGCTGGTCTCATTTCACAGAACAGCACTGAGGCCAAAATCCACGAGGCGAGAATGGTGGGGGAAACTCTCTCTCAGAGGTCCACTTGTGACCCGTAGAGAAGCCTGAAGAAGATTTTTATTTCATTAAATTTTATTGGGAAAGGGAAATAGAAGGACAAGTAATATAAGGGAGCTAACCCACGCCCTCTCATGGACAATTAGAACATATTGGCTAAATAAACTAGTCAAGTTAAACTGCAGGGTTAAAAGCAGACGCCTTTGCCCGAGGGAGGGATGTGAAGGCCTAGGGTTTTCGTCACCAGCTCTTCAATTCTTTGATTAATGATGGATTTATGAACAACTTGCACAAGTTAAAGTCCCTGGCCATCAAAACAGCATTTCACTTAGGAGTTGAATCCAATTCTCTTGTATATGACATGGAAACTTATAAATATAATCTAGTTCATCTAAACACTACTAATTAAAACTTTATTAATTTCATTCCTAAACCAGACGGTGGTAGCACACACCTTTCATCTCGGCACTAGGGAGGCAGAGGCAGGCGGATCTCTGAGTTTGAGGCCATCCTGGTCTACAGATTGAGTTTCAGGACAGCCAAAGCTACACAGAGAGACCCTGTTCAAAAAAGCAAAGAGCAATAATTTCAAAGTATGAACACCCAAATAAGATGTATAAATCTGTGTCATCTACATTTTTATTTCCTATATATTTTTATAAATCTAATTAAAGCACAGATATAGGGTCAGTGAGATGTGTTAGTTGGGGAGAGCACTTGCAGTCAAATCCGACAGCCTGAGCTCCCTCTCTGGAAGCCACAGGGTGAGAGAGGACTGTCAGCTCCAGCAAGTTGTGCCTCTGACCTCCACCTGTGTGCCCACCTCCAGACTGAATACATAAGAAATACATGTAAAAAACATTAAACCCACATACAGAGTATATAGAAAGACATTTCATCTTGTTAAAAATAAAACCCACAATTTTACCAAACAAGATCTCCCCCCAAATATTAAACACGACTACTAAGGTAAGGTGTTTTAAAAATTTCAACTGAAATTGCAAGCTAATATGTTATTCTCTTTAATTTGCTCGATTTTTAGAAGACGTCTTTAGTAACACGAAGGCAGGAAAGTATGTGACCCCGAAACTTAGCACAGTTGAATCCTAGCCATCAAAACCTGTCTCAGGGCTGCAGACACGCACGGTCAGGGTTATTTCGCATACATTTCTGAGGTACCAGCCCACACCCCCCCACACACACTGAGGGGAAGACAATTAGATGATCAGGACACCAAGGCCCGGACCAGCCCGGGACACTGGGTGCAGCAAGCATTCTGTGGATATCATTCTAGCCCAGCTGAACCCTCCCAGCGTGAGTATCGGGTAACCTAGAGTGTGATAGTACGTCACCGGTCCCTGGACTTAGCTCCGGTCCTACCCACACCCAGTTGTATATGACTCTCCTTTATATTTTTAATGTTTAGTTTGAGTGGAGAGAATTTCACACCTACCCACTTCCCAGGCACCCCGCAGTCTCCACTACTTGATTCTCACTGAAAAGACTCTTGTGTCTCTTTTGTGATGATTATGATGATATCTTATGTAACTTTTTATTTTTATATCATTGTATGCCACAGGTAAATGATCACAAGGTCAATTATTTAGGAGTAATTGCTACAACACGAGGGAGGAGAATTACAGGGTATGAAGAAGACACTTTGAAGAGTTTTAATAACCATAAGCTGGTTTTGCAGTTACTATTTTGTCTCGGTAAAGTAGATGGGCCAACTTTAATACTACAAGACCCTTGCAACGTTAAATTTCCAAAGCATTCCTCAGATGTGAACCAAGCATCCATTTTGGGAAGTTTCACAAGAATTATTTTCTCCTGTCATATTTATGCACTGATTGACTGAGCCTCAGTTAATTGAGAGAGGGGCATGAGAAGTGTACAGATGTCACAGGAGACTTGATTTCCCCAGGATTTAATATTTAAGGTGAGAAATGTTTAAGGTGCAAAGGGAGTGACTGTAGCATGCATGAAGAACTCCAAGTTCGAAAGCAATCATGTGTATACACTAAGCAACGCTGAGCATTCAGCGGCTAGTGCTATTTGACATCCCTTAGGTGTAGTTTATGAAAATGGATGTGAAAATTGAGGCAGAAAGTGACTATCCAACTTGTTCAAGATCTCCCAGAGAGTAAGTGATGGGACTTTGTTGGAATGAAGGCAGAATAGCCATAAGGACCAAGCTGCATAGGATGGCTGGAAAAGTGGACAGGGGCATGGGGTGAAGAGAAAGCCCAGAAGAGGTATGCAAACCATGGTCAAGATTTTGGAGAGCAGAGTGCAAATCCAAGGAAATAAAAGGTGCAAATTCAAGGAAATGAAAGGAGTGGATTGACAGGATGGTATTTGTATCTTCCCAGGTTACCTCCAGTAACAACATGGTAGATAGATTAGAAAGGGAGGGGACCTCTGAAGTGGAAGTAGGGAGACCAGCAAGAAAAAAATAAATAAATAAAAGTACCACCAGTCATTTATGTGACAGCTCATAGAGAGGCAAGGCCCAGACTGGGACACTGGGCTGACGAGTGTGGCAGATACGGCAAAGTTTGTGCTGAGCTAACATTTCTAAGTGAGCTACAACATGTTGGGAATTCCGTCAATGGGTTTGCAAAGAGTGGCTTCCTTTTAGGATATTCTTTTCATCATACAGGACACTCCAGCCGTATTTCTAGAGAACTGAAAGATCATTGCAGACACACGATCCGATACATATAGCATAGATTTGGTGGAAGAGTCTACCTTTTGTCTAAAACTTGGCTTTGGGAATTAAGCCATACTAACAACACATTTGGGTATTTCAGATATTCAAATTGCCAAGGTGCAATAATTGTAGAAGGACATCAGAGAACAGAGAAGGCTCAGAATTTTTAAACTAGATTCTTCTAAGATGCGGGTTGGTACTTACTTGAGCTGGAGAAAAATCCAGAAAGCCTGTTGTGCTTCCTCTACTGGGACCCTCTGTCAGCCTGTCCTGAAAGTCTCAGGCATTCAGCTTTCCCACAGGGAACACAGTCTAGAGAAACTGGGAGGCTTGCTGTAAAGTAAGCTCTGAAAGCTCAAAGTTCACTTCAACTGGGCACCTACGCCAGTGTGGGTCCCTGGGGAATACACTTTTGGGCACCTACGCCAGTGTGGGTCCCTGGGAATACACTTTTGGGCACCTACGCCAGTGTGGGTCCCTGGGGAATACACTTTTGGGCACCTACACCAGTGTGGGTCCCTGAGGTATATGCTTCTCCAGACCTGTGCTAGTGTAGATAACCGGGACATACACTTTTCTATCTTTACTTTAGAAGGGGCTATGATAGAGAAAGCCAGTTGCTTTTCACTCTTTATTTCATTATACCTGGATTAAAGCATAGGTTGACCTGTTTTCAGGTGACAATTCAATTATAAAAGTCAACTTAAAATTGTTTTTGGCTTGGTACTGTTAACAGTTTTAAACTGTTTCATTTATAGTTGATGTTTTTGTTTCAGCACACTACATTGGCCATATATAATTTTGCCTGAGTGTGAATATTAAAATGTGTAAAACAAAAACATCCTTCTGTCTTGCAAAACAGGCTTCTACTAGGCAAGTTTCCCAGGAATTGTTTCCTCCTGTCATGTGTAGTCACTGATTTATGAAGCCAAAGACAGTCAGCCCTGTTCGTTTGAGCTGGTGAAATTGTAGTTAAAAAAAATAAAACAAAAACTCCTTGGCTATCAAGTCCTCTCTATGCAGATCCCCCTGAAAAAAAATTATAGCCAAATGAACTAAAAATATATGTTAATATTTTTTGAGGTTTTATTTTATTTTTTTTTTTTTGGTTTTTTTTTTTGGTTTTTTCGAGACAGGGTTTCTCTGTGTAGCTTTGCGCCTTTCCTGGAGCTCACTTGGTAGCCCAGGCTGGCCTTGAACTCACAGAGATCCGCCTACCTCTGCCTCCCGAGTGCTGGGATTAAAGGCGTGCGCCACCACTGCCCGGCTTTTTGAGGTTTTAACAAGATATGGATACCCATTTTATTCTGATTCCTAGAGGCATGAATTTTAGAGATCATTTATCATAAAGTTGATTTATTTGTCTCATGTTTATAAAATACAATTATATAATCACAGGAAAAGAAACAGAAAATAGGCTCTTCCCTGTTGAGAACATTTATTGAAAGTCAACAGTAGCTGACCGAGGAAGCAAGAGACTTTAAAACAGAAGCAAGCCTTCCTTGTGCTGCACTTATTAAAATATTGGATTATGCCAGGCAGTGGTGGCACATGCCTTTAATCCCAGCGCTCTTGAGGCAGAGGCAGGCGTATCTCTGTGAGTTCAAGGCCAATCTGGTCTACAGAGTGAGTTCCAGGGCAGCCAGGGCTACTCAGAGAAACCCTGTCTCAGAAAATACAAAAAACCAAACCAAACCAAAATAAAACAAACAAAACAAAAACAAAAACAAAAACAAAAATAGATTACAATAAATACTTTCAGGCAGACTGCTATCCTGTACAATTAACATACACTAATAAAAATGTCTAAAAAGAACCTTCATCTATCTAGAAAATAAAAAATAAGAACTGGTTCTTTTCCTACATTAAGGCTCGCATCCATCTATTTGGAGTTGCTCTTACTTGGTAGACAGTGTGCTCTCAGTTACGCTGTGAATTGAGTGACATCTTTTGAGAGTGTTTCTCTTTGCTTAATCCAAGATTATGAGAAGCTTAGTGAACAGAAAGTTTTATCATTCAAATGAGCCCTATGGGAGTCATACTGTGGCCTTCACCATCTCTTCAAATGGACCATTTCTCATCTCTGTCAGTGGGATTTCTTCATATCAGGGCCTTGGATGCCCATTCCACATTAAGAGGCAGAAGGATGGGAGTAGGTATGCCATCTTGGATGATTAAGTCAGTGTCAGTGGAGAAAATTAGAATGGCCATATTTAACACTGATGGAGCCTGTAAGAAGGTCAGAGCACTAATTACACCTTCAGGAATGATTCCTGACACCCCTGAATTTAGATAAGATGTAACACCCTTTATCACTTCATTTACGTGATTTCCAGCCTTTGGCATTTTATGTTCCTAAATCTTTTCCTTTACTCAACTGAGATTAGGTACGAAAAAACTATGACGCTAAAATTAGAAGACAGCAGTGACCCTGCCTTCTATCATTTTGACTTATGACACTCTTAGACACCCCAGGAGAGTATGCTTTGTGTCTGTTTCCAGTAACACAGCTCCTGCCAGCCTTTAGTATGGTATAGTCCCAGGGAGGACACCACCGTATGTGAAGACTGCACACAGATCATGAAGCAAGTCCCTGACTGCTCCGTGATGGGCCAGGCTGACACTGTGGAAGATGGAGAAGAAAAAAGTGTGCGTCTACTGTCTTCCCGTGGGCACCAAACTAGCAATGGCAAGAATAGAGAAGGGGGCTCTTTACAACAAAGCTGTGTCTCTCTTCTGAGAAGCTGCAAGGCTCACTGAAAACAGACCTGGAGATGGCCGTGCAAGAGAAAGTGGGGTGCTGGAAAGAGGGGGGCACAGCCTTGGTGCTTTATGAAGCAGGATCTGTAGAGAATAACTGGCTGCCAACTTCAGGGAAGCTCTGTAGCCCACACAGATATACCTGACAGATTAGACAAGACAGGTTGTCACTACCATCCACTATGGCAGAGAGCCACATTCAGAGGAATAAATTTCCTGGAACTTTGGGCTTTCAGGCTCCAGCAGCCTGAGGGTAGCTCTCAGTTAGCCAGGTAGGAAAGCATACTTGGATGGGGAAGGGAAAAAGCTGCAAGGAGATGATGACATTGGCTAAGCCTGAAGCACCCATGACATCCACTGTAGGACCTAGGAAACCATTTATACGCTAGTCTTCTGAAACGTGTGGCCAGGCATTCTCCTGGAGACAGGAGAATGGCAAGTTCAATACCTTCCTGGGCTGCAGAGTGAATTCAAAGCCAGCCTGCATAGTTTAGAGGGGCTTGGTCTCAAAATAAAAAGTTAAAAGGTAGCTCACTGTTAAAGGGCATCCTTGGTGTGCAGGAGCCGCGAAAACCAACCCTCCAATTCCACAAAACGGACAGAATACTTGGGCACCCCAGAAGTGAGCTTACCTGGTGATTTTCCTTTGTAGCATTGATTCTCATGGTTGGAATTATCAAGTGATTTCTAGAGTAGAGCAGGCGATGCTTAGAGGGTAGGAGAGTAGAATCTCAGTATCATTTGACAGAAAGTGTACCACGCTAGAACCTCCGCAGGTCAGAATGCAGAGGCTCTGCGTTATGATGTACAATGCTACATTTGTGCAAGTAATGCAAGATATTTGTTTCAAAACATTTTTTATGGAACACCTTTCTTCACCCTCATCAGATTTTTACACAAATTTCTACATTTTGTGCGTATATAGAGACTGAGAACTGTCAGGGCATGGCCCATCTTCATCCCTGAAGTACATATTGCAAACTTTGTATGTTGTGTACTACACACTGACCAGTCACTACTTATAAGGAAAAATGCTCTTGTCTGTTGATTTTGACATTTAAGCTTTTTATGATTAAGTTAAATGTTTCTTCCTTAAAAATTTTAGTTACACATGGAATATTCCAATTAAATGGACTGAAAATGACAATTCAAGGGTCACAGTCTACAACAGGTCATCAACAGAAGGTAAATATTATTTAACACATTCATTTCTTCTTTGAATTGATGCATTTCAGTAAACAAATAAAAATACAGTGAATCAGCAATTAAGCCAAAAGTTGTAAATTTCAGCTGAAAGCCATCTCTTTAACAATCTATCAATAAATCTAAAACTTTGTCTACAGTGAGATCTTTCCCATCTCCATGACCTTTCTAGTGATTTATCATGGCACACAGGAACAGAGTGCCATAGCTTAAGGAATGTTACTGACCTGCCAATCACTGGAAAAACCAAGCTGTGGGATTCCTGCCTTTCCTAGCTTCCTCCTCCCCCTTTAATTCATCCCTCTGTTCTTTCTTCTTTTCCTCCTCCCTCCTTCTTCTTCTGCTCTTTATATCAGATAAAACACCGGGTTTCTTAAAATATCACGGGAATGGCCTGCTTTTCGAATGTTCTCTTTCAAGTAGAATAATCATCTTGCAATGTATTTCTTGTTTTCTTTCCAGTGTTTTTTCTTTTCCTTATTTGAAAACATTTAGGGTTCTTTAAAAAACAAGGTCTTCTCACAAACTTCAAAACTGCTGAAAAAGAAACCATTAAGTAAGGGAGGTTTTAGCATCAATCTTAGGAGAATCGTGTTGTTGTTGTTGTTTTTTAGGAGCTATTTTATTTGTGCACTTTGCCCTCCTAGCTAGATTTCAAGTCACTCGAGAGCAAAGACCATCTTAACACATCTTGTATCACAGGATGTAAGCCATGGAGAATCTTGCTTTTTATGATTTGACCACTGTGGTTGTTTAGTGTTGCAAAACATTTCTTATCTAAGACAGCAGACTGGATTTCTTCATTCTGTCCCCTGAGATGGTGGTCTGAGAACAGCATATTCTGTAGGCGTTCCCTGGGGATTCTTGAAGCTAAAGCAACCTGCATTCCTTTATCTGCCCCTGGTTACTTGTCCCCAAATTGACCCATCTAAACTAGGTCACCTGAGCTGGGGTTATACCTCAGCTGGCAGAGTGCTTACTCAGCATTCACGAAGCCCTGGGTTCAGTATTCAGCACCAAATATAACCAGACATGGTGAGGGGCACCTGTAATCCCAGCATTCAGGAGCTAGAAGCAAGAGGATCACAAACTCAGGGTTATCTTCAGCTACCCAGAGAGTTCAAGGTTAGCCTGCAGTCGAGGACAGCTTGAATTACATGAAGCTCTGTCTCAAAAAAAATTTCAAAATAAAATGTATCATCCAATCTTTTTGGTTAAGTTTATAGCTACGTGATACCATCACCTCAGAAAGAGACCCATACGTTAGCGAACTTATGCCAATGAGGACTTAACTTACTCTGGAAATTTGTTTTATGAAATGATAATAGTGTTTTTCTACTGTCTCATTTCAATTAAAACATAGGCTTTCCAGGGTTCATCCATGTTGTGGCAAGGATCAATGCTCCGTTCCCTTCCATAATGGATCCATATCATCCTGTATTCATATAGAGATGTCATCTCTTCTTTATCTGTCTGTCTTTGGGCCTTTTTAGTCCTGCAGAGTACATTAGAATCATTTGTATAGTAGTATTTCTGCCTTTGGAGTCTTTCATCTTTGCTGTTTCTTTCTTTTTTTTTTTTTTCTTTTTCACTTTTTTTTGTTTGTTTTGGTTTTGTTTTTTCGAGACAGGGTTTCTCTGTGTAGTTTTGGTGCCTGTCCTGGATCTCACTCTGTAGACCAGGCTGGCCTCGAACTCACAGAGATCTGCCTGGCTCTGCCTCCCGAGTGCTGGGATTAAAGGCATGCACCACCACTGCCCAGCTTTACTTTTATTATAAATTCTCTTACGTGTTTAGTTCTGTTGCCAACTCTTCCATCTTTGCTATTATGAAGGTAAGACTCATCTCCAGGCTGTTCCTGACAGAAAATATGATCGTAGGAAAACTCCCCCTTCGTTGTTTGTACTAATGATTGCTCTGACATTGTGGCCAATGACACTGGATCCTTCCAGAAATTCCAGACCCATGCCCTTTTTGTCTCAGTATTCCACATATTCATGCTGTGCTTGAATTCTTAGCCAAATGTCTTGTGGTCTGTGTGCTGACCATTTTCCTACTCACAGGCGGGTTTGCCATCGGAAACTGAGGAAGACAGAAAGAGGAATAAAAGACAGTGGAAACGTCCCTTGGCACTATAAAAGGCACAATAAGAAGGTTAGGGTTTCAATGCCTTTGAGTGAACCATCACCACACATGTCCCCTGTTGGTCGCTGTGTTTAACTGAAGGTCGGAAGACTGTCTTGGCGGCAGCTTGATTCACTGTTTACAAATTTAAAAACATGAATAATTCATCCATTCTAACATAATTTTTCCAGTGTTCCATTGCTTATATGAAATGAGGATTTCATATAAGAGAATGTTCTAGAAAGCTCACTAAATCACTTCAGAAAACAAATGTCAAGAGTTCAGAATAAATATTCTTCTAATATTTGTTATATATTTATTAGGAAGAATTTTTTGAATACTCAATCCTTAGTTCATTAGGTCATTTTTTTTTCAGGCAAGTTTTTGTTTTGTTTTATTTTTGAGACAGAGTCTCATGTAAGCCAGGCTGGCCTCCCACTTGTTAGGCAGTCAAGGATGGCCTTGAACTCCTGACTCTCCTGCTCCCCCTTTGACAGTTCTGGGATTCCACGTGTGAGCCTGTACAGCTGCCTATACCATGCTGGGGATGGAGTCAAAGATTCTGCGCCTGCTCGGCAAGCACTGTAGTAACCACATTAGCCACATTCTAGCTCAAGCAGATATTTTTTAAAAGGTAGTTTTGGGGGCAGTTTGGGAATGAACACCAGGAGATTGAAGTTCAACCCTTCCTGTCTTGTAGGCTGCCGTCTAGGGCAGGTCAGCAGACAGACAGATTCTGTCATAACTGTTGCCATGACGCGGGGGGGGGGGGGGAAATGATACCCACAGGACAAGGACTGGTGCAGATTTATAGGTCCAGGAAAGGTTGCTATGGAAAAAATACCTAGGTTAAAACTCAGGGCTCACTAGTGTTTGAGGGTAATAGGACTGATGAAGTACAGAGGGGGTCTGTGCCTCAGACAGGGAGTGTGTGTGAAAGAGAGGAGAGGGAGCTCGCCTGCTCCCTTCCAGCTCTCAGGCATGTCTAACATGGCGCTTGTGCCATATTGGCGTATCTGTGTCTCTCTTCCTTATAGAATATTCTTTTGAGGAAACGAATGACTTCCTGGTTGCTGCTGCTGCTCTGTAACTGTTTACTGTATGCATGAGGGAATAAATAAATGGATAAAGAGCTCAGGTATTCAAGGAGCAGTGATAACAAATCTACCTTTATCTGAAACTTCAGAATCACGACTGGTCTCTCCGCCAGAAAAAAAAAAAAAAAAAAAAAAAACTAGACATTTCTTCCCACTTCAAAGCGCCTGCTCCATTTTTAGGCTACACCATGAGTTCCTGTTTCCTGTTTGAGGACATCTTCAGTTCAGGGCACAGATGACAAATATGTCCTGAGTGTACTGGATAGGCAACCAGCTCATGTTACCTGTCGCACGTCCCTGCCTTGGGCCACTCTGATGATTCATTAGTTAGAAATGCCCCAAACAATAATAGGACTTCCGGGATCTTTTATTTACACAAGTATTGTACATGATATTTTAAGCAGTGGAGAAAAAAAAATACGTGGTTTCTAACAAAAGCAGTAAATCTCAAACAAAATGTTTTCTGGCTATTCTAATCCAGACAGAAAATCACCCTCATTTAAATGGTCTTACCTCCTAAATGGTCTTAACTCCGTTAAAGTGAATTTATTCTTACCAAAAAAAATATGTCCTTATCTTTACTGCTGCTGTTTGTGGTCACTGAGATTTTATTCGAAGATAATCGTTCTAAATACTCTTTTCTTATGTAGCTGATGCCAGCAGTGTTGTTAGTCCTGTTATTCTTAGTGCTAGTGGTTGGTATTTAAACAGAAATCAGTCACTGAAACTCCATTTACTCTCTTCTTTTTCAACCAAATTGTAAGCTCCCGGGAGATACAAAGTACTTGCTATGTCTCTTGTTCCCCATGGATTATCAACAACTGCTAGGCACGTGCTAAGAGTTCGGTAAGCCCTTGCTTAGTGGAGGGCTGCGGGCCCAGCCTGTTCTCCCTTGACGTTGTGTTCTGTTTTAGTTACATCTCTGTCTTTGATATCAGTTGGTGTTTCTGTTATACCAATGCAGCTGTATCTAATAGGACTCCACCTTTGTCCTTTCATTTGCTGCATTCTGACATTCCGATGAAGGTTGTCGCAGGACAAAAGAGTTATCAGTCTTGCTTGAACACTGTTTCTGTCGGCATTACTCCAGGACTGGGGGCCAGGAGAGAGACTAAAGAGATAACCTAAGACAATACTATAGAAGATATTACCATAGGAGAGGCCTAAGTCATCTATAGGAGAGGGCTAAGTCATTACTAAAGAAGAGGGCCTAAGGCATTACTGTAGGAGAGAACCTAAAACATTATTCCAGGAGTGTGGTTTTGGAGGAGCGTTAAGATATTACTCCAGATGCAGGATTTACAAGAGGGTCTGAGACCTAGGGTAGCTGTAGATTTGGGGGATGATGATTTTTATGACTTTCATGTCTGGACTGTAGGAATTTAAATGAGCAAATTCCAGTATCATGGAAATAGAGTTTACTAAAATGTTTCAAGTGGGTATGTCTAAATATTTATTATCAAAAAGATGACAAGCACATAACTTTATATGTGTCAAAGAGGGAAGGACTTTCTCCATGTTTTCACTGTGCGTCTTGTGTAACGTACAAACGTGGGGTGAATTGTGCTGGTTCAGAACCCCAGTGTGTCAGCTCAGCCCCAGTCAATCAAGACTTGGGGGATTTATTCCCCTAAACCAAACACAGGAGATTAAGCAAGAATGCTGTCAAATGTACTAATCAGGTAGAGTGGTATGCTAACGAACCAGTGCAGCCATGTAGGCTAATTAAATATCTCTTTCCAGTGAGGATATACTAAGTAAGGATTAGGAGATTCCAGGATAAAGCCATCATTTTAAAGACATCATCAGACTGTGGTACCGACACAATGCATTGTCCAGGAGAGCCCAGTTATTGCACTTAGAAACTGTCAATAGTGCCTTGATGCCATGAAAAGTTTCCTGTTTGCACACAAGTCAAAGGAAGTGTTTCTGGCTCGCCATGTCTTCAGGTGACTGTCTAGCAAACAACAGCTTGGAAGTTCTCTTTTCTTCCATCTTGCAGTTCCAATACAACCTGGATGTTGGAGTCTTTTCGTGGGTCTTTTTCAACCAGTATGCACAGAAAGATACCAGTGTACCAGGACTAGTAAAGCATTGATTACTGCTGTCTACGTTTTACATCTAGTCCTCAACAGTATGATGCTACTCAGCAGTGAAGGAGACTAGTGTATGTAGTCTTACCTAGTGGAAGGGAACCACAACCAGGTTTCTGCCATGTATGCTATTATCTGTAGAACCAGATTTCTCAAAGGTAAGGAAGATAAGAGTGCATGTACCCAGAGCTGGAGAGATGGCTTAAGAGGTTAAGAGCCCTGGCTGCTCTTCCAAAGGTCCTGAGTTCAATTCCCAGCAACCACATGGTGGCTCACAACCATCTATAATGAGATCTGGTGCTCTCTTCTGGCATTCAGGCATATGTGCAGACAGAACACTATAATATATGTATATATATATATATGTATATATATATATATATATATGCAGACAGAACACTATAATATATATATATATAATGAATAAATAAATAAATCTTTAAAAAAAAAAAGAGTACATGTACTGGCTCAGGTGGGCACCTGCCTCCTGGGGCAGCTGGGAGACATACCAGCAGATCTTCACTATCCAGCTCTCCTTTGTAAGGTGTTCTTCCAGATCACCCAAATCAACATTAAGGAAAGCCCTTCCTCATGATAGGCAGGTTGCATTTTTTTTTCAGACTTCCTTGAATTGCATATTGTGTATTAAAATTGTAGCCGGAGGCTCAGGAAGGAGAGTTATTTGTTCAAGGTCAGCCTTGAGTCTATAGCAAGTTCCAGACTTGCCTGGGCCATGTAGCACAATCTTATCTCAAAAACCAAAAAACCAAACAATTGCAAGCAACTTTCTTTGCAGACAAATGCTCTGTGTCAGTCACTGAGCTCTGGGGAGAAGCCCTGTAATTATAACTCACATGATCATGACTCAATTCCTCACTTCTTCCTTCCTCTTCCCTTCCTCCCCATTTCTCTTCTCTTCTCCCCTGCACCACTCTGGGATCTCACTAAGTTTCCCAGGCTAGCCTTCAACTCATGATTCATGATCCCCCTGCATCAGTCTCTTGAATAGCTGGGGTTGCACATGCGGCACAATTTTGTTGAAAACGTTACCACAAGGGGATAAAAAGTCCATTTTACAATGGATCATGCTTAATTTTAGAGAGTGAAAATTTTTAAATTATTTTAAAAAATGTATTGTTTGTGTATGTGCATGCTATACGTATGTGTGTACACTGGTGCACACACAGTCAGCCATGTGTATGGGTTCACCATGTGTATGGTGTTCAGGCACTCTTCTCACTGTTTGGGGTAGATTGGGTGGCGAAAGCCCTGGGGATCCACCTCTATTTTCTCTCTCAACACTGGGGTTACAAGTGTGTGCCTACTATGTGGGTTTTGGGGATTCCAGCTCGAGTCTTCCATTTTCGTGGCCCGTCTTTCACCCACTGGATCACCAGCTCTGAGAGTGAAATCCTTAGAAAGAGCCCCTACTCAGGGATAACTTATCCAACATTTGCTCCACGGAACTAGTAAAAATAGAACAAAACCATTTATGAGGTGGGTGATATGAGTCTCTTGTGATTGGTCATTGCACATCCGTTTTCAAAATAGAAAATAAGACTCCAGAGTATAATTTCAAATGACCAAAGATTACTAGTCATAGAAGAAGTAGGTAGGGTGCCATCATGCTTGTTTGTGTTTGCTTGTGTGTACACATAGAAGCTTCTCCCACACGTACACACAAAGAAATTTTTTTAAAAAATCAAGCTTGGTGAGTAACTTTTATATTATTTTGTACACTTTTGTGTTTGGTTCTGTTTGAAACAGGGTCAATTCTGCAGCGCAGAGTGGCCTCGAACTTGCAGCCATCCTCCTGCCTCAGTCTCCTGAGTGCTGGAATTACACCCAGTTCAGGCATGTGCCACCCCGCCTGGCATTCTTTATCCTTTATTTCCCGTAAAGAGCATGTGCTGATATTACAGTCATTAAAAAGAATAAAAACAGATGCGCACGCAGGAGCAGGCATCCGCTGTTCATTTCTACTGGCTTTGTTCCATCAGGGGACAGCCGTACAGTTCGCTGTTGTCAACCTTGCTCAGAGTATCATGAACTTGGAAAGTCCTTAACTACTGACTTCCTGGGTCTCAGCTTCCTCATCCATAAAGTGAGAAAAATCACGGTAACGTTAGACAGGCTTAACTGGGCACGCATAAAGCACAGTAAATTACTGCAGTATTTAGATGGATTGCCAGGAACTTCTCAATGTTATTTATATTTGCTTGGCTATTTCTAGAACTGGCGGCCTATCCCGTTTCATAATAATGGGGATGGCTACCATCTGTTGGTCACATAACACCTAACGATGTGACCCCGCTTTATGTGCGTTATCTTACTTAACCTTCACAACAGCCCCAAGAGGGATTTTATCCCCGTTTTCCCCCTGGTAAACTGGGACACAGAGAGGTCAAGTGATTTGGCCAGAGTTACACAGCTTGCCAGTCTCATAGAAAGGATTTTATCCCAGGTCTGCCAAACTTAGAAGTCCTATCTGCAGTAACGTATGGCTTTTCCCTCAGCAAGAAACTCTCCTCCCAGTGCAAACATTCAAAGGGTGAGGTTGCCAAAAGATTAGCTTCCTTTCAACAACTTCTTCATGGCCAAACGACAAAGAAAGATAGATACTGCACGAGTGAGGTAAGGGTTTATAATTTGTCAAGTACCTTCTGTGAAGGTTCCGAAGGAAACTTATTGTCTTGTTGAAGAATTTACTTATATACTATGAAAAACTACTGTGTCCTGGATATCTTCCAGACCTTGCAAATGCTTCCAAAATTTAAATCATCTTTTCCTCCCAAACTTGCCTTCCTCTAGTCTCTGATGGCAACACCATCACTCATCCCACTGTGCAGGCCTTTGCCCCTCCTCTAGGCAGAAGAAGAGCTGTGCTGGCTTTCCCTCTAAACCTGTCTCTGCTCTGTTCTCATTGTGACCACATCAGTCCAAGTTCTCACCCTTTCTTGTCCTAGATTATTACAGCTGGGTTCCAAATTGGTCTTCCTGCGTTTAGAATATAATCCAAAATACCTTCCCTATCACCGTCAAAAATTATTTGTCTAGGAAACAGACTTAGGCGTGTTATTTCCTTGTTTGACAATCTAATCTGTGTTTTTCCCTCTCAGAGGGTGGATTCTTTCACATGGCATGTGCCGTGGACACCGGTCTTTGCCAGCCTCGTCTGCTATTTTCCAGTGCTATTCCCTACATTGTCACTGTGTTAACTCCTTGAAATCTCTCACATAGTCTAAGTCCCCACACCATTATTTGAATAGTCTATTTTCCATGCAGACAAAATATGTATTAATGGAAAAGTATAGAAGTAATACTGACAAATACTTGTGGTATCTGAGCACAGCTATTATTATTATTATTATTATTTTTGTTTTTGTTTTTGTTTTTGTTTTTCGAGACAGGGTTTCTCTGTGTAGCTTTGCACCTTTCCTGGATCTCTCTCTGTAGACCAGGCTGGCCTCGAACTCACAAAGATCCACCTGCCTCTGCCTCCCAAGTGCTGGGATTAAAGGCATGTGCCACCACCGCCCGGCACAGCTATTATTTTTAAGGTGTACATTTGACCTAAAATTTAAGTCTCTGTCCCTTCAGCACTGGGCTTCTAAAAGCTTGATGCTGGAGTCCTATGTGTGTGTTGGATGGTACTTTGGGAAGAAACTTAATTTGCTAACTCTACTGATTAAAAAAAGCACTCTTAATGTCAATTGAGATAAGGATGTAGACGACCTTGCAAAGACAAATAAAATTGAAAACACAAGTAAGAAGTGGATAGCCAAGTGAGAGCACTGCATTTGGGTTCCAAGTCGATTGCAGCACATCCCAACGCCTTAAACAAGCCATGGTCCTCACATTATTATCCTGCTTAGCAATAGTTATTTCCACTAGCTGCAATCTAGATTTATTTTGTTTGGGGCATTAGACCTGGGGGCTCCCACCCCCCACCCCCGGAGGCAAGTGCTCCACCACTGGTCCACACCTCCAGATCTGTTTGAATTTGATTTTGAGGTAAGGTCTTACTGGGTTGCCCAGACTGGCTTTGAACTCACTGTAGTCCCAGTAAGCCTATAATCTGCCCCAGTCCCATGAGTAGCTGGAATTATAAACATATACCAGTAGATCCAGCTCCTGAGATGATTCTGAGAAAGTGTTCTTTAAACGTTTGCATCTCCGCCCTTCTCCAGGTTGTACCAGCGAATAGCCTTCACATATTTAATCATTACACTTGGGAATGTATGGACTCTTCCTAGGAGGCAGGGATTTCTTTGTCTTTGGGCATCATTTTCTTTACTGTTGGACTGACCAACTTGGAGTTATTGCACTGGTGTAGCATGCTTCTGCCAGGGAGGAGTGTAGGTTACAAATGGCAGGATGCTTGTTGACATTACTTATTTCTTGTTCATCTTGCTCACTCCAGTGACATTCTACAGTTAGGCAACTAAATAAGAATTAGGCTTGGGGGCTTTGGGTCCAAATCAAACTCTACTCCTAATATTGCTTTTCTTTCCTTTTTTTTTTTTCTTTTGGCCCTCTGGGTCTAATTTCTCTGTGTTTACAGTGTATGCAAACATGTTTCTCATTAGTGTTTATTTACTACCACAGGAATCACTTTGGATTCTAGTCTTGGTGGAGATGTTTTTCTCAAAATAAACCCAGATCACATTGGGTTTTATCGTGTAAATTATGAAGCAGGAACTTGGGGCCGGATAGAGGAGACTCTTTCCTCAAACCACTTGGTAAGAGACAGTGTGCTTACAAACTATTGTAGTTCTAGTCCAAGAACAGCATTTTAAAGCTACTATTTTTTTTCAATGCTCTTTGCTTTTGAGACTCATGGCTTTTTTTTTCCTTCCTTTTCTAGAACTTCTCCTCTGCTGACCGTGCAAGTTTTATTGATGATGCTTTTGCTTTGGCAAGGTATGTCTTAAAATGAGGTTAGGTCACTTAAAATACCACGAGTTTTCCATACATGTTTAAAATTAATTACAACTACATTTAAGTATTAGATTTTTTTTAAAACTGAAAACATCTAAAGTCTGTATTTTAAACATTATTGTTATTTTTGGCCCTCTTTTTAAAAAATTCATGTGAGCCTCATAGTAAATACTAATATTAGCTATTTATAGACACACAAGCTTCCCACCCCCACCTCCTCCCCTGCTGGCATGGGGCGTGATAAATTCCATATCAAGGTCTTTGGCTTAATTAGTGATATTTTAAAAAACGATCAAAAGAGCATCTCAGACTGATGAGATGGCTCAAAGGGTAAAGGTGGCCTGATGACCTGAGTTCGAGCCCCAGGACCCACTTGATAGGAGAGCAATCGTTCCAATACACTGTCCTCTGACCTCCACATGTGCAGGCCCCTCCCCCTAAAAATAAGCAAGCAAAATATAAAGGACCTAGTTTTAAAATACACCTTCGTAACTGGATTTAACAAATGCATGCACAGAGTTTCAGTTTGTGAGCCCAAGCTAACTATTAGATATTTTAATCTAGAATTGTGAATTTTTATCTAAAGCTAACTATTAGATATTTTAATCTAGAATTGTGAATTTTTGTCTAAGTCATTGGGACAAGAAGAAAAAGAAGCCACAGTGCTTTTGTGATGGTTAGCATTTGGGAGCTAGTTTGGAAATTTGACTTTTTCTTTTCTTCATTATCTGAGAGTAATCTGAACCTAGAGAGAGATAAGCAACCTAGATTGGGGAACAGAGGGACAGTGACTATGGTACCTCTTGACGTTTTTTCAGATCATCTGACCCTAATAATTATTTATTAAGTTTTTAACACTCTTCAGAAGCTAGATACACAGCTGATTTGATTTCTTTGTTTTTCAGTAGTTTGGTCTAAGCATAAGAGTAGATGTGGATTCCTTAGGAAGCCTCTTCTGACTCCTCTGCCTGAGTTGGACATCATTCTTAGGTGCCTAATTTTTTCCCACAGTACTTATTATCATTGCTTATTAGTGTCCATATTGCCCAAGAAATCCTCTTATGAGAATGGGCATCTGAACCCAACTCATAACAGCATGTGACTGTTAGTTAGAGTTATTGTTCAATAACTACTAGCCAATCAGATTGATGGCTACTAGTTAAAGCAGAAACATTTGACATGGACTCCTTAGATAACATCAGAAGTCCAAAAATGTTGACATTTTTCAAAGGATTAAACAATCAGCTTTTGAACCTGAATAAAATCCTGTTTCTATAGAAATTGGAGTAACATTTTAACCTCTGTCTGGATCAATATCCTTATAGAAAACTATAGAGGTGACTATGTAAGACTGTTGTAAGAAAGAAATGAGAAAATAGGCAGACGGAACCTAAGAGATGATCTTCCTTACAAGTTCTCATCAAATTCTATTACTTGACGAAAATGCACCACCTTGGCTTACTAACAGTAAAGATGTATTTTCTAAAGCTCTCTGAGTTGGACCTCTCTTGCAACGCTCCTTGAACCTTACATGGAGAGGCAGAAATGTCCAACTTCGAGCTGTGCATTCCATCATCACTTACTATCAGCTCCTGGAGCGCCATGCATCTTTTCTTTATTCATCACTGCTGGCCACATAGAGAGACATCTCTGGTTAAGATTGAGAGTAGCATTTTCTGTGTCTATCAACATTCAAAATATTAAGGACAATTTTAAGGGCAATGTTTCTAGCTAACATTCTTCTCAAATATATCTGAACCAAACTTTTAGAAATACTTTTCCATAATTTCTTATGATGCTGACTACTGGGGTACCAGGCAAGTGCCCCATCACTTAGCTTTGGCCCCAATCCTGAGCAAAAACTTTTCAGTTGAGTCTCAACAACAAGTGAAATTTCTCTCTTTTTTAAAAAAGATTTTATATGTGTGTGCGCGTGTGCATGTGTGTGTGTGTGTGTGTGCGCGTGTGTGTGTGTGTGTGTGTGTGTGTGTGTGTGTGTGTATACACATATGTGTGGGAGCCCACAGAGAACAGAAGAGGGCATCTAATCCCCTAGAGCTAGAATTACAAGCAGTTGTGAACCTCCTGACAAGGATGCTGAGAACTCTGGTCCTCTGCAAAAACAAGAAGTGCTTATAACCACTAAGCCATCTCTCTAAACCGTAAATGCAAATTTTTTCATTGTTTAGTAGAGAAATTGTCACTAACATAAAATGCTAGAATCACCATACTGATCCTTTCAATCGAAAGTCCAGTTTTCAATTAATTGTCCTATTTGTTTTCTCTCTCAGAGCCCGACTTCTGAGTTATGAGACAGCCCTGGGCTTGACCAGGTATCTCCAATCAGAAAAGGATTTCTTACCATGGCAGAGAGCCATTTCAGCTGTAACCTACATCATTAGCATGTTTGAAGATGACAGAGAGCTGTACCCCATTATAGAGGTGACATTAATGTTATGAGTACACCACAATTGTAAATGTTTGGTAGACTGGGGTGGCTTCTCAGAGAAGGAGCTCTGTCTTGCGGGATATCTGTCCATCACACAAAATCAAGAGATGTTCTAGGACTTGGCTAATGAAAGCAGGCAGGCTGTCTGATCTTCTTCACTTCGAAGTGTTTCATATTTGTGTTTCAGTACACCTCTAAAAGGTATCCATTTTAGTATCAAAATGAATATAAGGCTATCTTATTTAAATTTGTAACATTTTAAACTATAAACTAGAACCTACTTTAAAATGGATTTATCTGCTAAAATTAGTTTATTCTTAACAAAAATATAACAAAATAAGGAAATTATATTTTCTTACTCTCGCCTCCACGTTGGGATTTCGTTTTAAGTTAGTCATTTCCGTTTACCTTTTCTTTGACATTTCAATAGCACTTTGGCAGGCTGCTTGCAATTTTAAACAAATCTAGATCCAAATCTGGCTATTTTGTGTATTAAATGGAAGACCTTTGGAAAAATGGTTTGCTATTTGTGGGTGCAAGTTTCGTCTGTGCAATAGGAATGTTAGCACTGGCCTGCCTGTGGTGATGGCATAGTGAGGACCCCTAAATGGTCTTTGTAAATCTGAATAGCTACCATTTTAAAATATTTCACCAGTGCTGAAACACTCATCTTAGTATCAGGAGTGAGTAAGGTGGTTTTTTATTATTATTTTATTATTACTATAATGAAGAAATAGTTTTTTCCCCTGTTGCTGTGATAAAAAATACCCCCAATAAAATCAATTGGTGGAGAGGGTTTATTTGGCTCACAATTCCAGGCTACATTCTGTCTTAGGATTTCTATTGCTGGGATGAGACACCATGACCATGGCAACTCTTAAAAAGAAGACATTAAATTGAGGTGGCCGCTTAGTTCAGGGGTTCAGTTCATTATCATCGTGGTGGGGAACAAGGCAGATATGGTGCTGGCTACATCTTGATCAGAAGGCAACAGGAAGTGACTGTGACACTGAGTGATATCTTGAGCATGTATGAGACCTCAAAGCCTGCCTCCACAGTGACGTACTTCCTCCAACAAGGCCACACCTCCTAATAGTGCCACTCCCTATGAAATTATGGGGGCCAATTACATTCAAACTACCACACAGTCCATTTCTGGGAAGTCAGGGCAGCAGGAACTTGAAGCACCTGGTCCCATTACATCCGCAGTCAAGAGCAGAGAGCAAAGAACTAATGCATGCTTGTGACTGCTCAGCTTACTTTCTCCACTCTTAGCCTAGAATCCCCTTCCTAGGGAATGGTGCCACCCATGGTGGGCTGGGTCATCCCACATCGAATAATGGAATCAAGACAAATCCCCACAGACTTATGATCTAGACAGTGCCCCACTGAAACTCCCTTCTCAGGTGAATCTAGGTTACATCAAATTGACAGTCAAAGCATCAAAGGGGGCTCAGTTAATGTTTTTAGAAAACATTAAAGAAAGATCTAGAATGGTTTCTATGTTTAGGACTGAAGGAAAATTCAGCATTATAAAATGTGAACACCTTCTTTTTCTAAGTGCTGGCCCACACTTCTCAGTACTCGTAGGGCAAAGATTACAGTGGGGGATCTAGGGGACATAAGATGCAGGTAAGTAGCAAGTTCTTAGTCATGGTTTACTCTGCTTCTAATTTCAGACGTACTTCCAAGGTCAAGTGAAGCCCATTGCGGATTCGCTGGGATGGGAGGATACTGGAAGCCACGTCACAAGGTTATTTCTTACCTTTTAAAAACTAATATTCACTTGGCATTTGTGTGTTTGTGTTTTAAGATATGATGAAAATTTTCTTAAGGCCCTGGCTCTGTGCTCGTTTGTTTTTGAAGGTTACTCCGTGCCTCTGTATTAGGATTTGCATGCAAGATGGGAGACACTGATGCTTTGAACAACGCTTCCCAGTTATTTGAGACCTGGCTACAAGGGGGACAAAGGTGACTACTCATGTTTGCTTGTCTAGAAGTTTTTTTTTTTTTTTTTTTTTTTTTGGTTTTTTGAGACAGGGTTTCTCTGTGTAGCTTTGGAGTCTGTCCTGGAACTCGCTCTGTAGACCAGGCTGGCCTCGAACTCACAGAGATCCGCCTGGCTCTGCCTCCCGAGTGCTGGGATTAAAGGCGTGCGCCACCACCGCCTGACAGAAGATTTTAACAGAGTTGTGAGTAAACACATGAAATTCCTAAAACATCCTTTCTTCTCGTAGCATTCCTGTAAACCTCAGGCTTCTGGTATACCGCTATGGGATGCAGCACTCTGGCAACGAGACTTCATGGAACTATACTCTAGAGCAATACCAGAAAACCTCCCTAGCACAAGAAAAAGAAAAACTGCTCTATGGGTTAGCTTCTGTGCAGGATGTTACTCTTTTGGCAAGGTAAGCTCTTTGTTGCTTCGTGGTGCTGGGGATTAACTCCAACCAATGCTTTGCCCGTGCCAGGCAAGTCTTCTAACGTTAACATGTATACTCAGGTGTAATTTATTTTTAATTTTCTCTTCTTTTAATTCGATTTTTAGACAAGGTCTCACTATGTGGCCCTGTAACATTAAGGCAATCTCCCTGCCTCTGCTTCCCACCAGGACTGCCATGTTTAATGTGTAATTTAAAATAAACTTGGGGGACTGGAGAGATGGTTCAGCAGTTAGAAGCACTGACTGCTCTTTTACAGGACTCTAGTTTGATTCCTGGAACCCACATAGTGACTCCCAACTGCCTGTTAGCTCCAGTCCCGGGGAACTGATGCCCTCTTCTGGTCCCTATGGGCACAGGCTCTAAAGTGATGCACAGACAATCATGCAAGCAAGATGTCCATACTCATAAAATAATAAAAAACAATAAAAATTAATAAAATAAAATTGGTTCAGATTAAATAATGAACATAACCATCTTGACATATGTCAAAGCATTACACTTGATGGCATGGTGCTAATTATTTGTTAAGGAGTTTAAAAACTATGTTTTAGAAGACTCTTGTGGATGCAGGTATAGAAGAAAAATCACACACACACACACACACACACACACACACACACACACACAAACACACAAACTTCAGGGCCCACCACATCAGTACAGTTTCTTGAATTTCAATGGCCTAGTGTGCCAAAGTATTCTCCTAAGACATTTGTTGTAAAAGACAGGTTGCTCCATCTTGCACCATCCGCCACAGAAAGTGGTTTTCGTGGCCAGAGGTCGTTATAATCTGTGATATTGAAGCACTATTCACATTTGAGATTGTTATTCCAAGCTTCTGCAGAGTCTTCCAGAACTTGAGGTATGACAATAACAAAGGAGGTTTGGCAGCAAGTTTGGGGTGAAGTGAGGGGTCCCCTGGAATTCCTTGCTTATCTGAAGTGTATGATAAGTGTGCTGTATTTCACATGAAAGTAGGTTTATTTGTACAACTGCAAGTGCTTAAAAAGGTAGCCACCTTTGTTTTCTATCTGATTAGTTCTAAAAGCCAGTACAGTGAGGACCCCAGACATTGACTATGTTTGTTTGCAAGTCTGGTTTTTAAATGAGTTGTTAAACCCAAACCCTAGTTCAGGTAGTCTCTAAGTAAATGTCCTATGTTTCCTCCCTTCCCCATTTTCCTTTTATACAAGGAAGACATGTGTCCTTTTGTAGTGATGGAGAAAAGGATGCTCTCTTTCTTGCTGATCTTCCCTAAGGTATTTACCTATTTTGGTCCTGGGCCAAAGTCGATTGGGTTTTAACCGCTCACATCGTACCTTCTAGAATGCTGTCTGTCTTCTAGAGATGAATGCTATGGTCACAGTCATGTCTTCCACTCCTGAAGTACTTGTGCTGTATAACACTTTGGTTTGTCCAGAGACTTTTTCAGAATCTCCTCTCATTTCTTTTCGAGACTAAAGATATGTCTAGGGTTCCCCTACACAGCCAATAAGCCAAAGCAGCATGGGTGTTCCTTAAACCAATGAATCTAGTCCCTCATCCTGCCTAGGACATACTGTTGTGCACCCATTCCACATTGGGCATTTCACAAAGTTAGCTATTGATCTACAGAACTTGCCCCAAAGAATGAAAGGACTGAGTGGTATATTCTAATGTCCCACAGCATATGAACTTAACTTCAAGCCCAAGTTTTCTTCAGTCTCACTTGTGGTAAATTTCTGGGGCCAAATGTCTTCCTTTTCTATCACAGTGCCATAACCCCTAAGAAAACAATTTGAAGTGGGGA
>CABHPP010143593.1:0-34416 GCA_902168425.1 Peromyscus attwateri
AGAGATGGCTCAGAAGTTAAGAACATTTTTTTCTTGCAGAGGACCCAGGTTGGGTTCACAGCACCCACATGGTGGCTCACAGCCATCTGTAATTCCAGGTCCAGGGGATCCCACACTCTTTGCTGACCTCCTGGGGCACCAGGCACACATGTGGTACCCGGACCTCCATGCAGGCAAAGCACTCTTACAAGACAAGAGTAGCCACGCGGGCTTCCGTGTGCTGCTCCTTTTGGTCCAGTGGCTCCATCCATAGATGCCAGCCACATTCACAACCAGCGCGCTGACCTCTACCTCTGCAGTCCCCAGTCTTCACTGGGGTCCACTCTCTGCTTTGGTTTGGAAAGTGCCCCAGGCAGGAAGCAGCTGTGAACGTGATGCTTGGCTTTTCCTATATTTCCTTAGTTCCAGGATTCAGTCCTTTGCTTATTAATGCTTTTTTCCTGATGGTGAACACTTGCCACACACAGTTTACCAAACTTTATGGCTGCCTGCGGCATAAGGGCCAGTCCACCACCAATTATTCCATGATGGCCAAACAGGAGTCAGGTGCTGTGAGGCTGGGCATGGTGGTGTGCACCTTCAATTCCAGGGTAGATGCAATGGCAGCCTGGTCTATACATCCAGTTTCAGGATAGCCTAGGCTACATAGTTAGACTCTCAAAAAAAGAGGGGGAGGAGTGAGTGGAGAGATGACTCCCTTGTTAAGAGCACTTCTTGCTTTTTCCAAGGACCAGAGTTCAGTTCACAGCACCCCCGTCATGAGGCCAGAACTACCTCCAGGTCCAGGAAGATCTGACACCTCAAGTCTCCAAGAGAACCTGTACTCACAAGTGTACGCTCACACACAAGCACATGTGCACACACATGTATGCATGTCTTCACACACATATAACACAATTAAACATGATAAAAACAAAATTTTTAAGTTAAAATCTGTTATGAACACTGCTCTGTCATTTGCTGAGGGAATGAAAAAATAAACAGCTCAGCAGCTCATTATTTAAAGCAGCGGACCCTGGAAAGAACTAGAAATTATGTTAAAGTCAGGAATGCTTCCTGTAGGAGTGTAAAGACTCTGCCTAGTGGTGGTGGTGGTGGTGGTGGTGGTGGTGGTGCACGCCTTTAATCTCAGCACTTGGGAGGCAGAGGCAGGTGGATCTCTATGAGTTCGAGGCCAGCCTGGTCTACAGAGTGAGTCCCAGGACAGGCACCAAGACTATACAGAGAAACCTTGTCTAGAAAAACCAAACTAACCCCCACCCCCCAAAAAAAGCATCAAGACAATTAAGACACTTTTGGCAAACTTTGAAGAAACTAGGGACAGGAACAACTTCCCATTTCCATCGAGGTAAACATTAAAAAGTTCACCCTAAAGGAATACAAATACCATTCAGAAAATCATGAAACTTGGTATGGTGATGTTTCTCCATGTCCTGAATAACACCTACAACCTGCTGTACTCTAAGAAGACCCCTTACACTTTACATCAGAAACCTCCTCCAGCCATTGCCTCACCATGTGACAGACGAGGCCAGCCCCCAGGAGAGGAGCTTCCAGACAGCGGGTAGTCTTACAAGAAACGATGGTTGTCTTCTACCACACTATTATATTTTGATTTATTATGCAGCAATAGCTAACTGATTCAGATGAATAATTTATTGAGTATTCACTACTTTTTCTATTTCTTTAAAAATGATTTGATTATTATGCTATGACAAACTCCATCTTACGATTCAGCACATTGAGGCTATCGTTCAAAGCATCACGCGATTTTCTTTTTCACATTCCTTTAGCCTCATAAATGCCCTGGGCCATAGATGGGGATAATATTATTTTCTCCATGTTGCAGGTGGAGAAGTTATAGCTATTCCTCTGGTCTGGCTGAAACTTTATGCTCATTGTCTAATCCTAACCCCTAAGCCCCAGGCCCTAGTAACCAACCTTTCAGTCTTTGCCTGTTTGAGTTTGAGATTTTAACATTCCGCATGTAAGTGAGATCATGGAGTGCTTTTCTTTCTGTGCATAGCTCATTTCACTTAGCCCAGTGCCATAATTATCAGGGTTTTCTTCTTTAAGGCTGAATAGTATTCCACCATTTAAAGACACTACATTTCAAGCCAGAGGTGGTGGCACACACTTTTAATCCTAGCACTTAGGAGGGAGAGGCAGGTGGATCTCTATGAGTTTGAAGCCAGTCTGGTCTACAGTCCAAGTTCCAGGACAGCCAAGGCTGCACAGAGAAACCCTATCTCAAAAAAAACAAATAAAAATAAAACAAACAAAAAGGATACCGTATTTCCATTCTTTGACAGACATTTGGGTGGTTTCCATGTCTTAGCTATTGTGAGTAGTGCAATGAACATGAGATGTCTCTTTGACATATTGGTTTTGTTTCCTTTGTCTGTATCCCCAGGAGTGGAGTTGCTAGATCATATAGATCATATAGTTGTCTTATTTTAAACTTTTTTTAGAAACGTCTATCTACACTTTTTTTCTACGATGGCGGTATGAACCAGGTGAAACTGTTGTGAGGGTCTTTTTTTTTTTTGTGACAGGATATCTCTGTGTAGCTTTGCACCTTTCCTGGGACTCTGTAGCCCAGGCTGGCCTTGAACTCCCAGAGATCAGCCTGCCTCTGCCTCCTGAGTGCTAGGATTAAAGGCGTGCGCCACCACCTCATGGCTGAGGGTCTTATTCTTAACAGCATTACATACAGCCTCATTGGCCAGGGAAATTGCAAGTGTTACAGATCTGGAGGGAAAGGTTTCCTGACGGTCGGAAGTCAGGCTGTACCTGCAGCTGTGAAGCGAAGGTGTCCTGGATACCTACAGCTGTGAAGAGAAAGGTGTCCTAACCGTTGGGAAATCAGGCTGTAACTGTAGCTGTGTTCCAGTGGGGGATGGTCTTTCCACAGGATGTAGCAATCCTGCTCATCTCCAAGAGAGCGTCACAGTTCAGCTCCGCTCCCCTCTGCTAAGGGAGTTTCCCAGCAGAGATGTCTGTTGCTTCTCTGCTCTGGCCCAACTTGTTACTTCTCTGCTTCACTCTCTTAAGGGGAAACCTTTGCAGAAATGTAGCAATCTGCTCCTTCTCCAGAGAAAATTGTTACTTCTCTGCTCTTCTCCACTAAGGGAGTTTCTCCGCAGAGATGTTCATTGCCTCTCTGCTCCTGAAGGTCTTCACCCCAAACTCATTCAAGAGATTCATTGGGAGGGAGGAATCCAGGAGAGTGGCTGCCTCTTCTGGGGTGGAAAAGGGCAATTACCAACTGAGCAGGCACAGGGCTCGTATGGGGCTTCTTAGAGGTGGAGTTTCTCCAGGGAAAAGATTTTTCAGGGTGGGAATCGGTCAGATTTCAATCCCTGAGTTTGGACAAGCTCAGAGAGTGCCTATATTTTGTGCTCAGGGGTTGGTTGGTGTCATGCTCAGTTGGTCAGGGACAGAGTGTATTTCTTTGGCTCTGGTTTCAGGGTCAGGGTGTGTTTCTTTGGCTGGTCCTTTTACCCTACAGAAATCACAGGGCCACAGAGGACACTGTCCAGTCCGTGGTCATAGGAAGACATGCAACACTGGCTCACTGATATCAACCTTGGCATGATTATTGTTGCTTAACTCTGTAAACCACTCACCAGTAGGTTGCATAACAAGCTTCTACCATACCTACTTTCAGAGTATGTCAGTCACCTTAGAATAAAACGACTGCAGAGAGAAGAATTTTATATATAATTTTCCTTGAACGTTTTAAATCTCATAATAGGGACGAGTGCAGTCACTCATTAAAAGGGAAAAGTCTATTTTGCTTTCTCTCTATTCCTTCCCTTCCCGTCTCTCATCAGCTGGACACAACTGCACATAGGACTCTGTGTTGATGGAGCATTCTGGAGCCTGTGTATTTGTTACTGTGTATTTATACCATCCTCCCCGGCGATGTGCTACTCGGGTTTCTCTGGAGGCCAAGGGGAAATGGAGAAAAGGGCTAAGAGCAAAATGCAAACAAGACAAAAAAACCAGCTAAAAGCTGAAAGGCAGGACGTGAGTGGGCACTGGAAGGGGACGAAGATGCCGGCAATATTTTGGTACCGGTTAGAACAGGTTTGCACACTTGTGTGGAATGTGAAAGCCACTGTGTTTTGTTGCCATTTCTATTGGGTTTTATTTTCCCATCCCTCACCTGTGGAATGCGACATCCTGACAGAACCAGAAGGAGGCATGTCTGTCTCATCAGTAGCTAATGGTCCATCCATTTTCAGGCTACCAAAGCAGGCTTTAGCATAACACAAACAGAGAGAAGCAAGGTTTCAGGAGAGCGTGGTCCCGTCATTCCCATGAAAACACACACCGGCCTCTACAGGCTCCCAGGCCCAACATGCTCTGGGCCCAATACTGGTTATTCTATTGTGCCATGTTAATTTGATGTCTGGGCCACGGTTCTCCTTAAAGTCTGAGAACACTATGACTGGGAAGTTCCCAGAAGTCATCCGGTCCAGACCCACTCCAGAACTGAGTAAAAATGAACTGGAGAAGTGGAGTCTAGGGGTGCCATCAGGCTAGAGCTTGGCTTCACTTCCAGTCCAGAGTGCGTCACATCACCTTTTCCTTCTCCTTGTGGTAAGGCCATTTCACCAAACAGCAGCTGTCTTTCCAGTTGCTCCAAAAATACCAGCTGCGGGGCAGGGGCATCACGCCGGCCTCTCTCAGCTACTCTCTCTCTCTCTTTCTCTCTGCCACAAGCTGCTCTTTTCATGGAAATGCTAGCTCCAGGATGTGTCTATCCTCGTCAGATCCATCCAGATGTGCTCAAATCCTGTTTAGGCTCAAAGTCCCCCCAGCTAAAAGATTGTGCATCTTATTTTATCAGCGCAGAGTCTCCATGAAGTAAATAAAGCCTGGGCCCTCCTCTTGCCTTCTGCTCACCCACTTTAGCTAACCCTGAGGGTGCTTCTATGAATAGGAGAGTCTCCAGCGGCATTCAGCAATGGTATTTTCTCCTCTAGTTAAAAGCATGGCATAAATTACTGTAATTCCTCTGCTATTTTGGAGTTATTCAAAGTGATTCATTTTGTTAGGGTGGTCCTAAAATAGCCCATCACTCTGAGCACATGTGCACACACACACACACACATGCACACACACACACACACACACCACACACACACCAGATATGCGATTTGGTAATAAGATACAGGCTGGAGTTTCTTTAGTTTAGGGATTAGCAGATTAGCATGCTTGTGACTTTACCTCATCTGGGGATGAACTCAGGAAGCTGCAGGTGCTGCTGAGTGATTACGTCAACTAAGTAACCAGATTCTCTTATGTCCCATCACTTATCAATTCACTCATTTGCTGAACAAGTGAGTCCTGCCTTCCACACACACTCAGTAAGCATCTCTGTCAGTGGTCCTTGGTCAAAGGAAGTAAGCTCTCTGCACTATAGGCTTCACAAATGAACCCTCAATGTTTGGCCAGTGTACAAATTTTATCTTAATACCCATGACAGCAGCTGGGCCTGCAGTGATGTCCACTCCTGATATTAACAGTGTGGAGGGGACACAGTGAGGAACGACAGCAAGCTGGTTCCTGGTCACAGGAGCTCATCAAGAGTGTGGCCAGGGCTATGTACAGCTTCTCTTCACCAGCAATGCTATTCTGTAGAGTGACCACATGAAGGCTGCAATAACAGAGGTTTTATGGACGCTATAAAAGGTGTTAAACTGCAGTAGTGATTCAGTAATTTATTGCTGGCTTCTGCCTCAGCTCACAGCCCAGGATGTACACAGATAATTACAACACAAAGGACTTAACAAAATGCCAGGCTGAGGCACAGAGGAGGCCGATTTTCACGAAGTCACCAAGGGCAGAGAGGGCAAGTGCCCACGGTCAGCAGAGGCTATTCCAGGCTGACAAAAATCACTGGAAGGGGCAGAAACTTCTCAGCATCCCCCATGTCGTGAAGAACATGTGTTCAGGTAGATTATAGAGCCCACACCCAGAATCCTTCCTGTGGAGCCCCCCTGGCAGAGCGGCATCATCACATGTTCAGGTCTAGGTCACAGGGGAGTGAGTGGCAGCCATGTGTGCGACTTCTGAGTCTCCTTATAGACAAAGCCACTGACTCTGGCATTTCTGTCTGTCAGACAAAGCTTCATCCCAGCGGATGAGGAGGAAACGGGATGTTGGGAGCTTGGTTCCCCAGATGGCCATGTGGTACAGTGTTGTCCTGGCACCTAGGATCCACTTGGTCCTGGACTGCTCTGGGAGAAACCAGACATCACAGTGGAGGCATCTCCTTGTCCCTTTGTTATGGCACTTGACCTGGAGTCTGCCTGTGCTCAAGGGTTCAGGATGTGAAAGAGCGTTGCCCGGAAGTCCTTGCTAGTAGAACATGGAGGAACAAACTGGGTGTGGTGGGAAAGGCGTGCACAGCCCAGAAGGCAGTGATGAGTTGTCGGAATCCAGGGCTGATCTTGTGTTTGGGCAAGAGTGGCAGCAGTGAGCTATGTAGAGAGAGGTCCGGCCATAAAATGCCTGAAATGAGATCTGACCCCAAAGCCAACAGCTGGTGATACTTATACACCTGCCTCTAACAGCCTTGGTCTTGAATAAGGGACCATGCGTTGTCATCACATGCTGTGTCCCTGTGTGTCTGTGTGTGTGTGTGTGTGTGTGTGTGTGTGTGTATGTATGTCTTTCAGTCCAAAGCCTCAATATTTTCTAGATTCTTTCTGACCCAGTGGTCCTCAGTCATTGTCCTGCTTATCCACCTGCCTTTGCATCCACCTCAGACACTCTGTGTGTGTGTGTGTGTGTGTGTGTGTGTGTGTATGTGTGTGTGTGTGCAGGGGGGCTCCCACTGGGTCCCCACACAATGTGCACTGCAGTTTGCTAGGACATTCAGAAATGTACAGCCTTTTGACTAAATCTAACAACTGTTCTATTTCCAGAAAAATAACAGAATCTCTCCGATGACACTCAGTGTTACTACTGTGTTTTCTAATTTCCCTAGGCTTCGTTTTTCTTCTTCCTTTCTCTCATCGTTTCAATTTACTTTTGCATGACTGGGGATTGAGCCCAGGGCCTCATGGATACTGTACAAACTTCAACCACCAAGTGTACCCCCTTTAATCCCAGCACTAGAGAGGTAGAGTCAGGCGGATCTCTGTGAATTCAAGGCAAGGTCTGGTCTACATAGTGAGTTTCAGGACAGCCAGAGCTACATAGTGAGACCTTGTCTCAATAAACAAACAAACAAATAAATAAATAAATCCCATGTCAATAATTAAGAAAGCTATTCTCTTCAGTCCTAAATGGGATGTCTTCATCAAACCCTCCCTTCAGGGCTCAGGGACCTTTGTAGAAGAGGAGTTGGAAAAATTATAAGAGCCAGGGGTGGTAGATGACGCCAAGAGGACAGTGTCTTCCATACATAACAGGACTGATGCATGTATGAACTCACAGAGACTGTGGCAGCACGCACCGGGCCTGCACAGGTTCTCGCCAGACAGGGTTCTGGTGTTGAGAGGGGGAAGTTCATGCAGGTTCCCATCTCTAACCACAAAGCTCTTTTCAACTGGTTCCTGCTTGTAAAGGAAAACTTAGTTTTCTCTAGTGGAGTCTCACGGGGTACATTAACCGCACTTTGCTGTAGGCCCCATCCATGCCCAGCAGCAGACGGTCAACACAGAACCACTCTGGTATTTTTGTCTCATGTTGTTTTGTCTCGGTATTTTTTTTTGTCTTATTGGTTTTTTTCTTGCATATTTTGGTTTCTGGTTTTGTGGGGATTTGTGTGTGTGTTTCCTGGGTGGTTTGTTTTCTGATTTTTTTTTTTTTGAAGAGAGAAATGTATGGTATGGAATTGGGTGGGCAAGAGATGGAGAATATCTGGGGGAGCTGAGAGAAGGGAAAGCAAGATCAGAATATATTGCATGAGAACAAATTACTTTCAATAAAAATGGTACTCAGCTTTAAAAAAGGAAGGCTGTGCTCTACGTTTCAGCTTCCCTGTTCAATTCTGTAACTGCCTGGTTTCAAGACTCTCCAGTCCTGCTCCTGGAGTGTCTCTGCCCAGTTAGAGTGAACGGCAGCTCCTGCTGCTTCTATAAAGTTTAAGTGTTCACTGCAGTCACATCTCTCTGGTGGCTAAATCCATCCACCCCTCCAGCTTCTCACCCTTCTGCCCCTGTTCCACATCTGAGCTGTAAACTTTTGTAAACTTCTTCAACCTGAGAGACCTTGGCAGGGAGCCAGAAGTGCAGGCAACAGGAGGGTTTGCCCCCATGTCTACTTCCTGTGGCTTGCTAAGCATTGTTTATAGAGGGCTGTCCCCTTCTCCCAGAGCCCACAGCTTCTATCAGGCAGCTGAGCCTGGGGCACACACGACTCTGACTTGGAGTCTGGCTCCAGTCTCTCCTCACCTCCCTTCCTGACAGTGCTGCTTCCAGGCAGCTCGCCATTGGGAGCAACCCTCCTGGGTTTCTCTACACCAGTGGTTCTCAACCTTCCTAATACTGAAGCCTTTCATACAGTTCTTCATGTCGTGGTGACCCCCAACCATAAAATTATTTCACTGTTACTTCATCACTAGAATTTTGCTACTGTTATGAATTGTAAAGCACCTGATATGCGACCCAAGGGAGCCGCGACCCACAGGTTGAGAACCACTGCTCTACACTCCGCCTTGGTCAACAGTCCTGTAGTTTCCGTGTGTTATTTGAGTTTCCTGCTGGGGGCTGGCTGACTGCAGGGGGCTGTTTCAGCCTGTGGATCCACTGGGGACCCCCAGGACATCAGATGCCAACCAGGCTTCACCTCCTATGTTAGGCCATTTCTTCAGGATAGGGAACTAGGTAAGTCCAGCCTTCACATGTACATGGATTGTCTCTGGCAGAAAGATGTTCCACAAGCATAGGGGGCTAGTGCCTTCTTCCTTCCTCCAGAAAACTTTTACTCCAAAGACCCACCCCCCAGTTCTTTATGAATCACTTGAATGTAAGTTCCATCATAGTACTTTACCCTTAAATACATCAGCATCGGCTCCCTATGCCCACAGCACAGATACCAACTCCATCAATTTGCATAGACCTAATGCTCTCAGCTCCCCTGACATTCTGTTCCCAGTTCGGTATACTCCTCTAACAGTGTTCTCTCTGGTCTGTCCCCCTTCACCACAGGATCCAGCCTAGGATCTGAGCGGCATTTGCTGCCATGCTCTTTCCGACTCTTTGAACCTGAACCACTAACTTTCATGACATTGGCTTCTTTTAATGAAGACTTAAAAATCATAGAGGAGTTCTAATTCACAACAAAATTGAGAAGGCTCAAAAATATACCCTGTACTCCTCCTCCGACAATGCTTTCCCTGTGATCAATATCCTCCGTCCTCCACCAGAGTGACCTTGACATTTTTGAAGACAGAATTCCCTCTCCTACACATGCACCATTCCTTTAGGGGCTAATTGTTCTTGTCCATGAAGCCACAGAGGTGATGCTGTCTCTGTCTCTAGGAACCACATTGGGAGGCACACGGCCCCCATCTGTCATCATTGCTCTCTGAAATTGCTCTCTGAATATTTCTTCCCACCTTGAACTATAGAGCAGTCTTTGTGGAGATACGTCATGACCACTCAGATCTAGTGCTTGTCATCAAAGCCTCAGGCCAGCCTTAGTGCCTACTGGCATTTCCTGCTTACAAGAGGGACAGAATCCCGTGTCTCCACTCTGTTTTCCCTAGAGACACAGCCCATGCTGAAAACTACTGGAAGAATTGCAGCAATGTGTCAGAGAAGGGAATTTCTCCTGGGAGGGGTAGAGACCAGGGAGCAGCTTCCAAGGGCCTTCAAGACATATTTCATCTATGCCCCTCCTCCTGGGAGACCGTCCCCATCCCAGCTCACCACAGCTCTCCCTGCTAGGGGGAGGACTGGGGCGCACACTTTCCTCTAAGTGCTTCTCAAATTTCTCTCCCACCACCACTTCAGACACTTCCTCTTAGCCACAGAAAGCAAAGAAACACACACTGCCTTTTCCCACCTCCCCGCAGTCCAAGGGATGGAGAGCCATTGCTGATATGGAGGATTCCCTAGGAAATTTTGTTATCTCAAAGTATACAACATGGCTACAGTGCCCCTCAGATAAGGTTTTCTCTCCCGGGTAAGGCAAGGAATTCCAGATAACGGTGCCTCCCACAGCTCAGATCCCATGCTTATCTTTGGATGACTGTCTGCGTGGCTTTGGTCAAAGTGTTTTTGTTCTGTTCAGACAGTGGGGACACAGCTGTTGGATCCTTGGCTGGAGATAACCCTGGAGTTTTCTGTACATGCTGGGAATACTAAGGGAATCAGCATTACAGACCCTTCTAGAGAGAGGAGCACCCATCCCACACGAAGAAGGGCACGCTGGAAGCTATACTGGGTGGGCACCGCTTGCTTTAGTGCTGGGTGAGTGGAGTCATCTGACATCGGGACACACCAGCTCCCCTCTTTAGACACGGCCAGGGCTCACGGCCAGGCGGGCTGCAGCTGTTCAGGAACTTGGAGGCATAAGTGTCTTGTGGTGGGTGGTCTGTGCCGGGCATTCCTCAGGGGCACTGTGACGCACAGCCATACTGCATTGGTCACAGTGATCTGAATGGAAAGCGCAGCCACAGGAAGTGAAAGAGCTAAGGAAAGCCCCTAAACTCTGGAGAAGGGAAGGGAGGCAGGCTGAGGGGAGCCGGGGACTAGCACTAATATGTTCTTCCCACGGCAAATCTGTCTGTTTCAATGCCCTGAGTAGGACCAGAGGGACCTATGTCTGTAACTCGACTCTAAGTGCATCTCTCCCTGGATGCACACTCTGCAGCATACATGAGAAGACAGCCTGAACTCAGCCTGGCACTGTGCCCTGGCCAGCCTCTTCTCATAGTCCTGAAGGACGTGCAGCAGGCTGCCCTCTGTTCCCAGCCCCTCGCAGCGCGGTGGCTTTGCAATGGGTTCCATTGCCCACTGTATATTTATCACTGCCCACCAGGAAGCAGCGCCACAGGAAGCAAGCAAGGATAATACACGCCCAAGGGCCTGCCCCCAGTGACCTCCTTTTTCCACTTTGACCCTACTTCCCAACAATTCCTGAACCTCCCAAAACAGTGCCACAAGCTGGGACCAAGTTTTCAAAATGTGATTTTTCTGGAGGATGTTTCTGGTTCCTACCCTAGCACTTTCCTCGAGGGCTAAGAACAATATTTAGTTCCTTGTACGAGGAGCTTGTGTATTGGCTTGTCTAGGCAACTGCACTGTTCACTCAAATCTGGCCCTACTAGTTTCCACGGTGCAAACATGTTTTAATAATAATAACAACAGTAATAAGAGACATTCTGACAACCAAATTGTCAGCACGGCGCTTACACGTTCCACATTAATTTGTTACAGCTGTCATGACGAAGTACCACACATCAGAGGCTTAAGTCAGGGAAATGAGTCTTCTCACAGCTCGAGCAGCAGTTCTCCACTCAGTAGCAAAGTTACAGTTGTGAAGTAGCAACAAAAAGAAATTTATGGTTGAAGGTTCCATCGGAAAACATATTTCCAGTGACCACGACCTACAGGTTGAGAAGGGCTGGTCAAGAGGCTAGAAGTCCAGGCTCAGGGTGCAGTCAAGATTGATGACTTCTGAGTTCTCTCCTTCACTCTAGATGTCTGTCTTTTCCCTGTGTCCACACCGTGGTTATTGGTAGTTTTTTTTTTTTTTGTTTTTGGTTTTTCGAGACAGGGTTTCTCTGTGTAGCTTTGCGCCTTTCCTGGATCTCACTCTGTAGACCAGGCTGGCCTCGAACTCACAGAGATCCACCTGCCTCTGCCTCCCAAGTGCTGGGATTAAAGGCGTGTGTCACCACCGCCCGGCGTGTTTCTCCTTTCTATGTATCTTTCCTGATTGCTTCTGTCAAGGGCACACTGGCCCTATCATACACCATAAGCCCTATCGTAGGCAACGCTTTAAAATTCCTGTCTCAAAACACAGTCTCGTTCTGAGGTGTTGGAGATTAGGATTTTAGTGTGTGATGTCAAGGAGACACAGTCAGTGCATAGTACTTACTGCCTCGTGGGTGCTGGACCCTGGCTATGTGTAGTTGACTGTAGATGTTTCCCAGAAGGCATTGCTCCTGCCTCCAATCTGCCCTGTCTTACAGTAGTTACAGTCAACACTCCTTCCCTGGTGTTTTTCCTGCTCAGTAGCTCTCTCCAGTCTCCATCAACTGTAAAGAATAGAATCTTCCTCTAGGTGGAGACAAGCACTTGTCTCCTCCGTTAAGGGCTAACCCAGTGGGCCAGGTCAGGGACCTGGATAGAAGGCCACTCTTAGGAAGGTGGGTTCACCTTACAATAATGATGTAATTAGTCTTATACTTTTCCTTCTCAGAATTCTCACCCCTTAGTGCTGTGCCTACAAGCCAAATCACCATGAGGTCCAGCCTCGGGGACAGGCCTTTCTGAGCCCTGGCTTTACGAAACCATGTAGCTGCCTCGGGGTCAGGTGGCTGACCTCCTGGCCCCCTTATCCTGAGAAGCAGTTTTTGTTCCTTCTCTTCACCCTCCTCCTCCCTTCCAGGCAGCTGATAGATTACCATTTGCCTGCCCTGGGAATTTTCTTTTTACACTCTAATAAATTATCCATGAACTTCTGTTTGTGTCCATTCTTAAATTATTTTATGAATGACACTGGGTGGCGGTGGTGGCAGAGGCCTTTAATCTCAGCACTCGGGAGATAGAGGCAGACAGATCTCTGAGTTCAAGGCCAGCCTGGTCTACAGAGCAAGTTCCAGGACAGCCAGGGAAACAACAGAGAAACCCTGTCTCAAAAAACAAAAACAAACAAAAAATTATTTTATGAATAAGAAAAAAAACCTCAATAGGGCCCCCAATTTCTTGGGTATCATATGCTGGCTCTGCTGGTGTTTCTCAGGATTTCTGGTAACACTTTTTTCTTGACTTTACTTGGCAGAGAAAACAAAACTGTTTCTGCATCTCTAGACAGCATCATAACTAGGTCACCTCTGGGTTAGGCCTTCAGGGAACCTAATTCCTTTGATCTGGGCAGCAGTCTGGGCCGCAGGGTCAACTCCCAACTCCTCAAAAGGCAGTACCATTGTACAATGTCCAAAATACAGTCTGGGCTCAGCTCAGGCTGGACTCTGACAGGGTGAAAAGAAGGATTGCTGGGGATAGGTGAGAGCTTATACTCAGCATTCCTCAGGAACCCACGAAAAGGGTCTCCATCGTCAGGAAGAGCCATTACTTCGCTTATCTTCCTACCTCTGGCAAATTGGACAGTTAGCTCCCTATTAGCACATACCTGTAACACATATCTAAGCCCCGCACTAGCTCCCAGGCTGTTCTGGCTTACACATCTCCCGCCACCCTGCAGCTACCTGCTCTCTCTAAAACTGGCAAGACTATTCTGTCTGCCCAAGAGATAGCCAAGTGGCAGTTTTATATTACAATAAACCGTTCTTCTACCCATGGAGTGGTCTTGTTTGGTGGTCTCACTGCACCCTCACTTAGGGGCCATAAGGCTCTCTGGATGGTTCTGCCATGTCGCTGAAGTTAGAAGCAATAGACATGGTCTCCTCCACTAAGCCTGCAGACATAAACAGTGATTCAGGATGAAGGCTCAGGTTCTGTCCTGTGGTGCATTGCAGAGATGGTGGAGGGAGGTGGAAGACAAGAATGGAGAGCGGATCCTGAGACGGTTTGAAAACAATCATTGGAGTTGTAAATGCTTTGTTTAGTGAGTGGATAGTGGGATTCCAGAAAGATCTTTCTTTGGCTAACACTGCAATCAATAGTAGATACTTGATAAAAGATAGTTGAATGAATGAATCGATACATGAATCAATGATGATGAAGCATCCCTGTCCACCTACGCTTTCCTCACCAATTCCTCTGTCACAGTGTGTCTAAGTTAGGGTTTCTATTGCTGTGAACAGACACCATGACCACGGCAACTCTTATAAAGGAAAACGTTTAATTGGAGCTGGCTTACAGTTTCAGAGGTTTATTTCTCTATCTCCATGGTGGGAAGCATGGTGGCGTGCAGGCAGACATGGTCCTGGCAAAGTAGCTTGTGGGAGCTGCATTTTTGGGTCAGGAAAGATAATGGCAGTTTGATCTCTCTAGTCTCAGTTTCTTGAGACTAAAATTACATTTTATTTTTGTCTGTTCTGATATGCGTTCTAGTTTCTAGAAAATTTTGTTTTCAGTTTTTTTTCCCCAAATATTAGCTAGACTTACTTGGATTTGGTTGATTGCTTTACTTTCCTTCCACTAATCAAAGCAACCAGTGTCCAAAGTTTTTTTTTTTTGACAAATAATAACAATAAAACTGTTACTATTCTTCCCTTGAGATAGGGACTTGCTATACAGACCAGGCTGGCCTTGAACTCACAAAGATCCACCTGCCTCTGCCTCCTACTGCTAGGATTAAAGTCATGTGCCCCCATGCCCAGCCTAACAACCCAACTTTCAATGAGCACACATTTTCATCTGGACATTGACTTAAACTCTGTATGGGTTGCCTAATTTTATTATCAAAGTGATTCTGTTTTGTGGCCCTACCACAGTTCCCATTTTACAACATGAAAATGTCAGGTTTCAGAGTTTATCCGAAGTCATACACATAACATTTGCCAGAGGCAAGATCCAAACCCAGGCTGTGGCCGTGGTGTTCTTTCTTATCATGAGAAAACCATTGCAAGGTTAAAAAGAAAGCCTAGAACCACATAAAGTTACTGTTTTATTAATTACAGACAAACAAAATAAAAAGTATTACTGATGTAGTTTGTGAGTAATGGTTCTCAAAGTCCTTGGACCGGCCACAGAAGGCTTGGAAATCTGGCAGTCCGTCTTTGGACTGAATTATTGTCGTGCAAGGTGATCCAGCTTCCAGGAATCATGATGAAACTCACCCTATGTCGGTTGAATTTGTTAGTTTTGCCCCCAGCAGGAGCTACAAAGTTCATAATTTTATGAGTGAGGAAATGCCGCTTTATACTCATTAAAGGCTAAAATGAAATATATTATGGAAAATGCCAACTGTGGATGAAGAGATAGAATCCCATGTAAGGCACTGTGTTATCCTAAAGCATACTCTTGTATAGTTCCCGCAAGAACCGATGACTTTAATTGTTTTAGGAGAATTGTTCTCACTGCCGTGGAAACTGAGACAAAGACTTGATAAATCCAGGGAACAGCTTGCGATGATAGGCCGACCCCACTCTCCGTGATTTCCAGATCCAAAAGCCTTGGAAATCCCCCTCAGCCCCCCCTTCTCTCTTCCTGTCCCTCTCTATCCGACTTCCTTAGTCCTCCAGTATCTCTATGACTAATCCTGGTCAGCTAATCGCTGACTCCGTCCTTGATTCAAGGTGGCTTTACTGGTACCACAGAGTGGCAGTGTGAACAATTCTTCTGCAACATTTAACTATTGTTTTATTATTTTATGAGAAGGAACACACGATCATCTGGATGCCAAATTTTAAAGACATTTGATAAAATTCAATGCACCATGATAAAAATCTTCGATCTAATAATAGAAGAGACCTTCTTAACCTCATAGTTTCTATTAAAATTCACTCAAAACATCATATATGAGGATGAGAAATGAAAACATTCCACAAAATGGGACAAAATATCCACTATCACTCTAGCTATTAAATATAGAAGAGATACTTTTAGAATAGTGAATTTAAAAGTATTAAGTCAGGGGGCTGGAAAAATGGCTCAGCAGCTAAGAGCACTTGCTGTTTTTGCAGAGGACCTGGGTTCAGTTCCCAACACCTACAGTATGGCTCATAACCATCCATAGACACATACAAGATGCACATATATACATACATGCAGGCAAAACATTCATACACATGAGATGAAATAAATAAATCTTCAAAAACACATTAAGTTAAAAGTACCAGATGAGGATTGGGGATGTAGCTTGATAATAGAGTGCTTGCCTGGATGCATATGTCCCTGATTCAATGTAATCTCCAGCATCAGAAAAAACAAAACAAAACAAAACAACAACAACAACCAAAAAAAAAAAACAGAAAAAAAAACAAGGCAAGAAAAGAGTAAAAAGCACATGGATTACCAAGAAAAAGTAAAGCTGCCATTATCTACAATATGGTAATCTTATGATTCATAAGACATACTCTATGGTACTCTACATAGGAAGTCCAAAATAATCTGTAGTCTATGAGAATTACATTCCTATACATTAACAACAGATGCATTAAAAATAAGAAAAATGGCTTTTAAATATCAACAAAATGCTATAATACTTAATAATTTAAAAAAAAAAGATACATAGGGCCGTTTTGGTAACAATTACAATATTATTGTAAAAAATTGGAACCTACTTAGGCATTGGGTGGAAATGTTCATTGTCTTTTTTTTTTTTTTTTTCAAGATAGGGTTTCACGCTCAGAGATGGTGATTCACACCTTTAATCCCAGCACTTGGGAGACAGAGGCAAGTGGATCTCTGTGAATTCTAAGTCAGTCTGGTCTACAGAGTGAGTTCCAGGACAGCCAGAGCTACACTGAGAAACCCTGTCTCAAAAAAAAAACCAAACAAACAAACAAAAAAAACCAAACAAATGAAAACAAACAACAAACAAAACAAAACAAAAAGATAGGGTTTCTCTGTGTAGCCCTGGCTGTCCTGGAACTTGCTGGGTAGACCAGGCTGGCTGTGAACTCAGAGATTCGCCTGCCTCTGCCTCCCATGTGCTCAGATTAAAGGCATGCACCACCACCACCTGGCTGTGTTCCTTGTCTTAAAGCTATCAAATGCCTCTAAATTATTGGCCTAGATCAAACTAACCCAGTCAAAATCTCAGTGGGGCTCCCCCATCCCCTTTTATTGAGAGGCTAACTATAGCACATATATCTTAAAGGATAAAGGACAAACAATACTGAAGAAAATGTCAGGAAAACAAAAACAAAACCAGCAGCCAGATACCATGCTTACGCTGTAGCTTACTACACTCTGTAGTCATATAAACAGGGCAGTTTTGGTGCACTTGTGGAAAAAAGGACACTGGCCAGAACAGGCAACCAGCAACAGATCTGTGAGCATGCATGTGCACAGTGGACAGGAAACAAAGATGGTCATAGGTTATGTTTTCAGGGCATTCTCAGGTTTTATTTTTTCTGTCTGTAACTTTTGTTAGATTAAAAAGAAAATCTCTGACAGGATCTTGCTGTGGAGCCCAGAGTGACCTCAAATTTATAATCCTTCTGCCTTAGCCTCCCAAATTCTGAAATTAAAGACACATACCACACCTGACTCTGCTTGCAATTAAAGCAACACTTTATTTGTTGTTATTCTGTGTGTGTGTGTGTGTGTGTGTGTGTGTGTGTGTGTGTGTGTGTGTGTTTGCGCACGCACACCTGTACCTATAGGTCACAGCGCAGAGGTCAGAGGACAACTCATAGAACTCAGTTCTTTCCTTCTACTGTGTAAGTCTTGGGAATTGAACTCAGGTCGCAAGAGCTTTACCCACTGAGCCATCCCTCTGCCTCCGATTTTAAGTGCAGTTTGAAGCAGAACGACATGATCCCTGAAGACATTTCCTGCTTGGCAGTCCACCACTGAAGACACTTCCCTTTCACTCTCCACCCCCCAACCCGGCCTGCCTTCTTGTTATATTTTACTCACAAACTCAATTTGTATGGTTTTTAATGTTGTTTCTTATATTCATAATCTTCCTAACACTGTCCAACTGAAACATTTTATTGTCAGGCCTGCTTAGCGTCTGTCTGGTTTGTTTACATGGCACCTTTCCCCATTAGAAATCGAGGAAATATTTAATTCACCTTTTCTCTCAGCAGTAGGTTTTCATAATAACCTTACCTATCCTCAGGAAGGTGGATATGGCATATGGCGGCCTTGGTCTTTTTGTCTACATGGCAAGGGAGTCTTGCCCTAGTTGGAAGGCAGGAAACAAATAGAGGAACGGGCTGAGAACAAGAGGAACATAGCAGCTGAACACAGGACACAGTTGGCTCTCATGGTGGTTTTATTATCCAAAGGATTGCTATTTTTACCAAGTAGAGTTGCTGTGTCAGCATGCCGGCATTCAGCACTCGGGTCAGCTCTGTCTGGAGAACCAGAGTACGGCATCTAACCGGAAGTTGTTTTAACCAAGTCTTCCTTTGCTTGGTGACATGTGGTTTGCAGCAGAGTCCAAGTCTTTCCTCCCAGCCCCGCAACGTGATGCAAAAGACAGTTTTTCAAGTCCTGGTGTTAAGAAGTGCACATTCTACATGAAACCACGGTCCTAGTGAGGGTTTCTGCTGATGCAATGAAACACCATGACCAAGAGTAAGTTGGGGAGGAAAGGGTTTATTTGACTTCCACTTCCACTTTGTAGTCCATCACTGAAGGAAATCAGGGCATGAACTCAAACAGAGCAGGAACTGATGCAGAGGCTATGGAGGAGTGCTGCTTACTGGCTTACTCATCATGGTTTGCTCAGCCTGCTGGCAGAACCTAAGACAACAGCCCAGGGAAGGCACCACCCACCATGGGCTGGATCCTCTCTCATCAATACTAGTTAAGAAAATGTCTCACAGCCAGATCTTGATAGGGGAATTTTCGCAAATGAGATTTCCTCTTTTCAGATGACTCTAGCTTGTGTCGAGCAGACATAAAACTAGCCAGTACAACACAGTAGACAGTGTCCAGTGTTACTAACAATAATAGTACCAGTACAACCAAGTTCTAACTGTGCCAAACACCCCACCTGTATTGTCCTGGTGAGTCCTCACCATACCACCACATTCAGCATCATTGTTATACCATCTTACCACTGAAGCCACCGGCGTCACACTGTATGATGCACTCCAGTCACAGAGCTAGAGTGTACCTAGGCTCTCAGTTTCTGCTGTGCCTTGGAGGTGGCTCTTGGGAGTAGAGGATAGAGGATGATGGGAGACGCTCACCAGTCATTCTGGGGTGCACGCCCCTACGGTCCCTGGTGAAGGAAAAGCCGAGCTTCCATCTTATTGGCACTCAGTCATACCACCTTGCGTTATGGAAGAACCGCAGGCTCTCTTGGGTTTGCTGAGAAGAAATGGTCTTCTTCTGCAGGGAGGGGACAGACAGGAGAATCGGGACAGATGTGTAAGCTCCAGGGAGTGACAGGCAGGCATTTCCTCTGAGAGCATAGGGCCGGGACGGGCAACAGAGTGACTCAGGGATGGAAGTTCTGCTGACTAACCTTTCTGTAGCTGGCTGTGCTGTCCCAGAAGCTGTTACCCAGTGTCTCAGATCAGGTTCAAATCCTAGCTTGGGCACTGCTGACTGAGCCTTGTTCTCTGAGCCCCAGACTCCTTCCTCCTTAGTAAGAGGCCATCAGACGAAGGAAACTTGAAAGTGACTAGTAGTCTGACTTCTCTTTCACAGCTTTAGCATTTCCACATGTGGGCCTGTTGACTTTAGAAGTGATTTTCAAACTCGGTTCCGTGAGGGCAGTTCAGAAGTTCCCCCAACAGTACTTATTATCACAAAGTGCCACCCACGGAGGATGCCTTTGCGTTTATGTGCTGGTACTTGAAATGAGGTTTAACTTGGAAATAAAGAATTCTATTGGCGTGTACTTTGAAAATCATGCAACAGAAACCTGGTTTTGTTGTATTGAGAAAGGGTCTCTCAATGTAGCCCTTACCTGTCCTGGAACTCGCTATGTAGACTAGGCTGACCTCAAACTCACAAGAGATCTGCCTGCCTCTGCTTCCTGAGTGTTGGGATTAAAGTGGTGTGCTACTGCAGGCCAGCTAGAAAACTCTTAGATAAGATGAACTTTTAAGTCTTAAAGGAATGGCATTAAAATTTAGGAGTTTCACGCTGAACATATGGTATGCCCCCTCAAGGAAACCCATAATCATGCTACCTGAGACCTTTCTCCTGCCTGTCCTGATGCCATGTCTCCTCGACTACCCAGCTCAGTGGATATCATTCATCTGAGAGAGACTCTTTGTAAGCAAAGGCTCTGTGGAAGCCACTGGCTGACCAGCAGGATTGTCATCCAAGACCAGTACTCGCTCAAATGTCTCCACACTTCTGGTGACACCCGTCGGTATAGGAACAGCTTATAAGAAATGGAATAACATTGGATCAAATGTAGTGCATTGGTTTCAAGACACATTTTCATTTTAGAAAATTACAGTGTGAAGAAAGATGGGTCAGGAGTCAGGCACCAGCAGCTTTCTTTGCCGGAGTCCCTGCTGTGCAGTAAGAGGCAAGGGACTGTTTTCCTGGGCGTCTTCCCTGGACCCAGGAACAAATGTGAGTCCATGTCAGCAGCCCCAGCCTGTCAGCAAGTGTCTTGTGTTCCTGTGAGTGTCGGGTTTGTTTTCAGATAGGAAGCTGCAAATGAGCTGTGGCGCCCAATTAAGGGAACGTGGCTCTCAATGACCCATTTGGATACTTTGTTTGTTTTTGTTTTTCAAGATAGGGTTTCTTTGTGTATCCCTGGCTGTCCTGGAACTCACTCTATAGACCAGGCTGGCCTTGAACTCAGAAATCTACCTGCCTTTGCCTCCCTAGTTCTGGGAATAAAGGCGTGTGCCACCATGCCTGGGTCATTTTGATATTTTCATCCTGCTCCTGTGATGAAACGGATCCTGCATTAACATGATTTTTTTTTCTACATCTTGTCGAAAGCATAGGTGTTCACAGTGATTCCTTTTACCTGCTGGGGGTGTTTGCCATCCCTGCAGCTGCTCAGTGGCACACTAAAGGCAGGGAAATAGTAAGTCAGTGTCTGTTAGTTTCTTCGCTCCATTTCTCCCTATGGGCAGCCTCTGGACTGGTGACTGATTCTTTATTAGTCTGTGAAGGAAAGGTGGGGGAACAATGACAGAGAGTCGATGTTAGCAAGCCTTTTCCTTTCTAGTCCTACACCAGCTCCACTGCAACAGGATTTGGTCTGGTGGGAGCAATAGAAGAACAACTCACCATGATTAAAACCACAAGGAAAACCAGACTGGAGCTGCCAAAGTAGGTCCCAGGATGACCAAGCACAGGGTTCTTCTCCACTTTGTCCTCAGCCATCCTCTGCACTTCAAAAAGCATGCCACAGAAAATTTCAAAGACAACACGAGCTTCCTCTGGATATATATATATATAGTCTATGTGCACATACATATACATATCTGTGTGCATAGATATACATATCTATGTACACACACACACACACACACACCATGGAAGCAGAAGGGGAACTATCTGTGGGTGGAAGGGGAGGGAGAGGGATGCAGTGCAGCCGTAGAGGACTGACAATAAGCAAAACTTGACAATTGATAAATGTGCATGAACATGCAAGAGTGAAGCCCCTTGTTTTGTTTACTAATTAAAAATAGATAATTTTTAAAAGAGAGGAACAAGGTAAGCTGCTTTCTTAATCTCGGAATCAGAAGTCATCCTATCCTGATAGAAACTGAAGAAGGAACCATTTTTTTTCTCTTTTCTTTAAGTGAGCTAAAGAAATTTCCCTAGAATCCTATTATTCTAGAACAATCTGTGTCATCTCATTTGCTAAAACTGGGTCATGTGTCTTTATAAAACTGTCACTTTGTGAAGACATAGGACCACTGATTGACTTAGTTCAGACAAGCTTGATCTGACTCCGCTAAAAACAAAGTAACAACAAAACCCTGGACCTGACAGAATGGGCGTAAGAAGGGAGTGTTTGGTTAGCGACCAACACTGTCTGCTTGTAAAGACTAGAGCCAAGGGGATACTGACCCGGGCCAGCAGCTTGTTCTTCAGTGACAGGTTCCTGAGAGAGTGGACCAGGGGGTGAGAGGATAAAGAAGAGAGGAAAGCTGGGGTGAGGAGGTCTTACACAAGCTGTGTCTTATGCTAAGCAAGCTTCCTAAGAAGTACAGCATCTTATATACAGTTTGCAGGGGACATCGGACAGAGTCAGCAGAAATCTATCATACAATGGGGCAAAGTCAGCAGGAAGCTCATCAAACAATATCACACAAAGGGAATACAGAATATCTCAAGTTCATCTCACAGAGCACACAGCCAGCTAGCTGCCTTGGGACCGATAACTACAGCCCCTTAGGGTGAATTAGGGTTAGAAAAAACCTGAACTGCTCAGCAATCAAGCTATGCATGCCATGACTTATTCTCTTGAAGTCTTGAGCTAGGGATGCAGCTCAGCATTAGAGTGCTTGCCTAGCAGGTGCGAGATTCTGGGTTCAATCCTCAGCCCTGCCCCACCCAGGAAAACTAGTAAGGCATATTATCAACAAGTTCCCGTGCTGCCATTTATTTCCAAGAACTATTAATAGCTTATCCTCAATATCTAGAATCCTTGAATTTCACTGCAGGAATGGTAGCCTAGTGCTACATGATATTTTGTTAATATATGGAATATTTCAACAACTCATTGGAAACCATAGCTATGTCCTTTAGCAGGGTAACCACACATTCCCAGTTCATCTGTTATACTTCTAAAATTACTACAAGGGCCTCTTCTCACTCTTAAAAGTGTCCTTGATCATGAGTCCCCTCAATCCTCCCTGGCACCCACATATATAGTGTTATATAAAGCAGAAATGCTTCCCTGTATAGCTCATGTGAATATATTTGAATAAAATTCTGCTTCTATATGTGGTTTCATGTGGGTCTTTTTCCTATGAATATATCAACCACTTCTCGTTCCCACCCTGTATCACGATGCTATGGTTTGGATCAGCTGTTGATGTTGAAGGCTTGGTGTTATTGGGAGGTGATGGGAAGTTCTGCCACTGGGAACATGCCCTTGAAGGAGATGTTGTGACCCTGACACCCCATCTCCTTGTTCTTTGCTTTCCCCCCACCATGAGGTGAGCAGCTTCCTCTGCCAAGCCCCTCTTCTCCAGCCGTCCATGATGTTCTTCCTCACCACAGTCCCACAGACATCTGTGCAAAGTGACCATGGACCATAGCCTCTGAAATTGAGCAAAACTAAATCTTTCTCTTAAGGTGATTTCCCCCCCCCCCACCAAGTATTTGTTAAAGTGACAGGATACTTGTTAATACACATGCAGCACAGTGTCATCATTAGCCCATATAATCTGATCACATTTATAATTTTTCATTATTCTCATTTAACCCTAAATCAAGACCAGCAGAGTCAATGATGAGTGGTAATGCTTTGTGAGTGAAGGAATGCTGGGGTCAAATATTCAGTATTTATCATTATAACACCCCCATCCTGGATGTCCATATCTGTTAGCAATGACCCAATGACCCCTGGACCATGTCATTTCTCACAGAAGAACTTACAACAAAAATGTCTCCTCTTTAGTATCATAGGATTTCAATAGTGAGAGGAATAAGCATCATCAAGCATTTCTCCCCTTTAGGTAGACAGCATGCCCACAAAGGCCTCATACTCATCAGATCAGAGGTCCCATCCAACTGAAAGAACATCTATCATGAATGCGGGACAATGTTTCTACATCACATAACATCCAGTGGCTTGGGGCTGGAGAGATGGTTTAGAGGTTAAGAGCCCTGGCTATTCTTCTAGAGGACCCAGGTTCAATTCCCAGCACCTACAGGGCAGCTCACAACTGTCTATAATTCTAGTTCCAGAGTATGCGACACCTTTACACAGACATACATGCAGGTAAAACGCCAATGAATATGAAATAAAAATAAAAATTAAAAATCTAGTGGCTCCATTTGATAAAAAATATTTAATAATTCAGGGTTTTCTGATTATTTAGATATTTTAGTATTTAAAAATGGATTATAAACTTGGCAGCAGTATTGCCTATATTTAATTTTGCAATGAGGAATAAAACTATGGATGATGTCCTAGCAGCATTGGTATCTGCTTTTCATGACAAAATGCATTGTTCCCTCCAAAAAGTCATCATTAGAACTTGTACTAAAAAACGTCATTCGTTTCTAGAAAAGTTACTCTTCTGTATTTGAAAATTGTGGGGAAACTCTGTTAGCTTCATATAACTTTTGGGCAAAAATTTAAGAACCCGCTATCAAGGAGTAAATAGTTGAATAAACAGTTTATTGCTCCAGGAAAATTGGGTTAAATGTTTTCATCCTGTGTGCATCCTTTTTGCATTTTCTTCTGGGTCACGTGTGTGAAATGATCTCATTTGCACATCATCCTGAACCAGCACATACAGATTCTTCTTTTCCGTTTGCTCTGTTTTTGATCACTGCCTAGAAAATTTTTCTGAATTGTCATATTTATGGAATATTTTATAATTCCTTTTCTTTAAGAAAGTGATTTTGAGCCTCTGGTCAATTTTTAACAATTGGAGGAATACATAAACAAGGAATGACATTAGATGGGAACTGCCTCATCCGGTAAAGCAGAATGAAGCTTTAACAAGGATTTGCCTTTAAGTCTGTAACAGCATTTCTGTGAAAGTCACAATTACATTTCAAATGTGTAAAACATGTTTGTTGAGCATAAGTCTGTTCGCTCTCCCCTGTAAAGCTACCAGGACTATGAAGAAAGCATGCACTCATTGGCTGGATTTTTAGGGTAGTGCTCAGAGCAGAGTTTGACCAGTTGACGACATACTTGTCTCTAATTACTTTTCCCCCCTAAAACTCTAGAACCAAAAGTCATTTTTGTGGGTTTTGTGCTAAAATATCACTTTAGCCTAGAGAAAACTCAGCTCTCAAATGTATTCCTAAAAAGAAAATTGTCTAAGTTTCCTTGGTAACGACAGTGATGCTTTCCGGTCCTTGATGCCTGGAAGTGCTCTCTCCACTGCAGAAACAAAGACAGCCCGACCAAACAGCCACATGGGTCACCAATCACAACCAAGACCCATGTAAAGCTGAGAGTACCACAAAGGTGCTCTACAAAATAATGACATTGGTTTCACAAAGACGAGTGTGAAGATCAATCTCACTAAATTAACCTATTCATTTTTTTCATCCAGGCAGTGATCCTTAAGTGAACATTTATTGAATTCTTATTTTCCCTTTGCCTTGACCTTAATTGCAACCCCCATTTTACTCTCCATCCTATTCATCCCACCAATTAAGTCTTTGGGAGCAGATTCTGAATAGGACTTAAAATAATTTTATGGTGATATTTTATTTGTACTGAAATGTGATTTTATTTGTATGTTAATAAATAAAGTTGCCTGGGGGTCCAAGCTAATAGCAAGCCATAGCAAGAGCCAGGCTGTGGTGGCGCATGCCTTTAATCCCAGCACTTGGGAGGCAGAGCTAGGTGGATCTCTGTGTGTTCAAGGATACAGCCAGCATGGAGACACACGCCTTTAATCTCAATACCAACTATAGAAGACCTGGAGGTCTGTACAGACAGGCAGTGATGAGGAGGCCATGTGGTTGGGTTTACAACCAATGAGAAGGCAGAACAGAAAGTCAATAAAAAGGACAGACACACAGGAAGTAGGTCTCTTGCTGAGAGGAAGGACAGCAGCGGCAGCGAAGGGTAAGCTCAGCTCTCAGCTACTGCTCTGACCTCTTGGGCTTTTAACTCTGCAATTGGCTCTGTGTTTCTTAATTAATAAGACTGTTCATCTACATAATTTTGTGGTTTTGTTTGTTTGTTTGTTTGTATTTTGAGACAGAGTGTCACTATGTAGCCCAAGCTGACTTTATTCTCATGATCCTGTCGCCTCCATCTTCTGATACCAGGCGTAGGCACAGGTGACCATGCTGGCTGGTAAGGCTTAGGTTTCAATCTTTCTGCACAAGTGTTGGTATCACTTGCACACAGTACGGGTACAGATTTTAGATGTACTATTCCAGTAGTTTTGAGAAATGTGTATTGAAATGTAAGACATTTATATGAATTTTAAATTATAATGACTATATCTTTAGTATGAAATGGCCTCATTTAAATCATTTAATACAAGGTCATATTTTTAGATCTCTTGAATAGCATATTAAGATATAGCTGAAAAGCACTGAAATAGAAGGTCTGTTTGAAAAACTTACCTAGACTATGCACCTACACACAAAAAATGGAAAGACTAAGGGGTATTGGGGTTGTGCATTCATTACATATAAAGAATTCTTAAAACAATTATAAAAATACAGCCTGTTTTAAAAATGGGCAGAGAATTTCAAAGGGACATATGCAAATGTTCACTAAGAGCTGGGGATGGCAGTGATACATAGTGTACCCTGCCTGTAACCCCAGTATTTGGGAGGTAGAGGCAGGAGGATCAAAATTCAAGGTCAGCTTCAGCTACATAGCAAGTTTGAGGTTAGTGTGGGTCACACAAGCCCCATCTCCATCAACAAATACGCAAATGCTACATGAAAACAGACTCAACAAAGCATGACCTTTAGAGAAATACCCATTAAAACCACAATAAGATACAGCTCCTTGCCCACTAGGATTATTGTAATAGAAAAGTAGAGGAATTGGAGGCCTCCCTCATTCACTGCTGGTGAGATCAAACACAGTGTCGCTGCAGAGAGAGTAAGCCGATGGGCTCAAAAAGCTAAACATGGAGGTACCATTGACCTATGTATGTACTCCTGTGTGTGCATCCAAGAAAAGTGGGAATATAAGTCTTCACAAAGCTTGTATGTGAGCATTTATAACAGCAATATTCAAAATAGCCAGAAAAGAAGTAGAAAGCCCATGTCCATGACTGATGAATGGATAAACAGGATGCCATAATCCACAAATGGGGTGTCACATGGCATAAAAAGTGTGAAGCACTAACACATGCTACAACCTGGGTGTGCCCCGCCTCCGCTTGCCAGCTCTGAGACGCAAGTCACAACTGACCACAAACTGTATGATTCCATTTATATGAAACATTCAGAACAGGCTACAGAGTTGGAAAGTAGATTAATGTCCCACGGACTTCAGTGGAACAAAGAGCAAGGAGAGACAGGAAGTACTAACAAGTCCCAGTTTGTATCTGGATGCCACAAATTTCTATAATTAAATTGCACTAGAACTTGGAGAGTATATATACTTAAGTAGGAGGGAGCTGTAATTTTACATGTATGAATTATATGCATACCAGTACGCCGTCTCAAAATGTGATAGACAAAATGTTAGAAGAAATCTAGAATATGGTCTGTTTTTCCCTAGGTAAATAAAGGACACCTTAAACTGGTCCCCACATTACAAGTAACAAAGGAAGTTACTGGTAAAATTTTGTACATTGATCTCTAACTGCCACAATTAACAGTTTCTGTTGACTGAAAGCACCAGAAGGAAGTTGAAAGGAGAGGCCAGTCTTAGGATGTTTGCAACAAGAGATCTGTCTAGTCATAGTAAAATGCGAAACACTTTATGTTCTAGTCACAATGCACCATGGTTCTGGAGCCAGCTGAGGCTTTGTGGGGAGGGGTCAGCTCTGGTCAGTGTAACTGAGTTGCAGTGTGACTGGGCAGGTGTGCAGCAAGAAGGTGCAGAGGGGTGATGCGAACCCCATGTTCCCGATGCTAGAGCAGGGTGACTGACTGAAGGAAGTTTCTCTCAGCCAGGAGGCTCTTCTGACCTCAGGGCTCCGAAGGCCACCATCACTGCCTCAGTATACCTCCCCCAGGGAGCGGCAGGCCTCTCACAGATTGTTCACAAACAGTCCAAGTTTATTGTGCCCAGGATCATCACACTAATATGTCCCTTCAGCTTTAAAGGGAAATGTTGCTTTAACAAATGCCATCTGTCGCCGGCCGCCACTGTCTGGGATGGTTGTGCCATTTTATATTCTTAGCAGAACTATGAAGGAGTCGTAGTCACGTCACTATCTTGCCAAGACATCGTCAGCGTTTAAGATGTTGGTGTCAGTGAGACTAGTTAATAGACATATCATTTGGCGCAGTAACTCCACCCTTCGCTATGTTGTCGATAGACACCCAGCGCAGGCACATGTTAAAGGAAGTCTCGGGCATGTGCGCCAGGAGAGAAAACATCCAAAGCAGTGCTATTTGTGAAGCGCAGACACTGAAACCACCACAGTGCCCAGTGGATGAAGAGGAGATGTATTTTAACCCATTCACACAGCGGACTGCTGTACATACAGCAAGCAGTAAGACAATGAGATGGTATGCTTTTGCTTTACCAATATTCTGATGAGAAAAACATATCTAGCCATGCATGCATGAAATCCCAAGCCTTATAAAAAGATATTTACTATTAATAAATACATATGCGATGAAAGTAAAGACGAGCCAGAAAGAGTTAATGTGAACCTTCACTCATGTTTTACCCTGATTACTTTGTCTCTGTCCCCAAACAAGGCTGCATTCTACCCCTTGATTCCTGAGGCTTAAGAATTGGATATAACTCTTTTGTGGGGGAGAGTAAAATTCAAGGCACAATAATGTTGGGTTTTTATTGTGTTGAGCTTGAGCTTTCTTTGGGGCTTTGGAGTAGACAGCTTGATGCCTGAATCTGGAAGCTAGTGGTCAGGCCCTGAGGACTCAGAAGTGCTCCATTGACAGTCATGAGGGTGGAGATGGTAACTGAGTCTATGGGGTAGGTGGGGTCATTTGAGAAGAGGATGACAGGTAAAAGAGATAGCTGAGAACAGGACACTGATGAGGGGGACAAACCCACCAAGGGGACTCTTGAGGAGGTAGCACACAGCACAGGAAGAAGACAGGTCTGGAAGGAAAAGGGGAATGAGTTGTGTGAAGTAAAACATTAGAAAGCAGGTGACTGAGGGGGGTGGCTTTTCAATGGCAGTAGCCGAGTCCTTGACTGGAGTGACATGGACGGAAGCTCTATGTACCTAAGTGGTGTACTAAGTGGAAGATGGAGTGGCCAGGAGCCTGCAGAACACTCTTCCAAACCCTGCATGCGAAAGGAGGAAGATCATAGCTGAGAAGTGGAGGCACTGTGGGGCCCAGAGAGAGTTGTTGCCTTGGTTATTTTTAAGATGGGAATGGTTAGGGCGTGTTAGAATGCTGATCAAGGTTTGGGGTAGATGGGGGTTGGAGACAGAAAAGGGACAGGTATTGGTTATGGCTCTGAGCAAACAAAGGGACAGAACCAGAGACTAGGGAGAAGAGCCTCTTCTCTTCCAGTGAGGGAAAGAGGGGAGTGGGCGTGGCTCTCAGCGTGCTGCCTGGACAGGAGAAGGTTGAGAGTGAAGCTCCCATGGCCCCTACTTTCTCTGTGCTGTAGGAAGCACAGTGTTCTCCTGAGAGTGAGTGGAAGGACAGATGGCCAAAGGACTGAAGGTTTGGAGGAGTCCTCATGACCAGCAGACTCCTGAGCTGATAGGAAAGCAGAATATTGAGCAAGCAGGATGGCTGAGTGGGTTAAGGCCCTGGCCACCAAGGCTGACAGCCTGAATTTGACCCCAGGGCCCACATGGTGGAAGGAGAGAACCGACTCTCATAAGATGTGCTCTGACCACCACACGTGAGCTGTGGCATGCATACCTTCAACCCTCACTCATCAAAATAAATAAATAAAAATGTAGTAAAGATTTTAAACAGCAGAATATGGATTCTGGGATTATAGAGAACCTGATGATGATGATGAAGTTGTGGGATTTCTTCAGTGACATCAAAAAGGCCTAATAAGACTATCTTACAGTCCCCAGTTCTCAGCAGCTGAATGCAATAAGCCTCATTTCATAATCAGTTTTCAGTCTAGTGGGCGTGGAGGTGGAGTGGGGAATCCCTTGCCATTCAGGGACCCCGACTCCTTCTGTCTAGTGGCTCTTCCATCTTCTGGAGCTGTAGCAATTTTCTTGTAACCTGAAAGAATGTATAGAAGGAGAAATCCTGCAGAGTAGATTGTGGGAAGTTTTAAGGATCAAGTCTGGCAGTGGTATATAATTTCTGGTATATACCATAGACCAAAGTTTAGTTCCACTGTCCCTACTGAGTGCAAGAATGGCTTGGATACTTGTTAGAATGTCAAGAAAGAACTCCAGTAAGCAATTATTTAGCCTTTATTACAGATTCACACAGTCTCTGAGTCCTAGTGTCCATTGCTGTGAAAGCCACACCTATTCCAACAAGGACGTACCACCTAATCCCTCTCAAGTATCACCACTCCCTAGCAACCAAGCATTCAAATGCATGAGTCTATGGGAGCCATTCTCAAACCACCACGGTCATCAGTGGCCTTGTTGGAGGAGGTGTGTCACTGGGGGTGAGATTTTAAATGCTCTCTCTCTTCCTGCTGCCTGTGGATTCAGATGTAGAATTCTCAGCTCCTTCTCCAGCACCATGTCTGCCTGTGTGTCGCCATGCTTCCTGTCATGATGATAATGGACTAAACCTCTGAAACCGTAAACCATCCTCAATTAAATGCTTTCCTTTGTAAGAGTGCCATGGTCACTGAGTCTCTTCACAGCAGTAGAACACTAAGACACTCTGGGTGAGGGACTTAGGGCTCTAAGAGGTTAAGTAACTTATCTAAAGCCACAGATGTGATAAGCGGCTGAGCTGGCATTCGGGCTCAGGCTTCGGTGCCTGAGATCTTACCTACTACAAAAGCAGACAGAGACATATCAGCTCATATCCAACAGGATAAGGATCAGAGGATTCTGAGAATGGGATGCTTACATTCCATCATAAGGGCTGAAAGCCAGGAAATTCTTTACAGTTGCTGGCTAGAGCAGGATGTTAGGGCCAAGCTGGCTGGGTTTCATCTCAGCTCCATCTCTCACGAGCTGTTTATGCTTGGAAAGGTATTTACCTGTTTGTGCTTGTTTTTCCCATCTGTAAGATGGGGTCACCAACACTTATCTGTATAGAGTTGTATAGAGTTAAGTTAGTTAATATTCACAGTTACCACTAAATTACTTCTGGGATGGATGAGTGGTCATAAGTAGCATTCTATGGTGGAGGAAACACATAAGAAACAGTATTTTCAAATGATGAATTTGGGAAGTGGGGTGTGCTCAGATAACTGTTGACTTTTCAATTTGGCTGAGGCAAAGAGCTAATACTGGGCACAAAAACCATACAAACTAGAATGTTCAGTTGGAACCTTGTAGATGCCCAGCTAAGGAATGCCCTCATAAGTTCAGAGAGAATATAGACCTTCTAAAGGTTTGGGGGCAATGGTATAATAACATTAGAATATCATTTTTAATTTTTTATCAATTTTTATATGTACATGTATGAGTGTGTCTGTGTGAGTGTGTGCCACACGTGTGCAGGTACCTCTGTAGGCCCGGAAAGGACATCAGATGCCCTGGGGCTGGAATTACAAGGGGTTGTGAGTGGTCCACATGGCAGCTGGGAATTGCACTTGGGTCATCTGCAAGCATACTATATTTTTAAACCACCAAGCCATCTCTTTAGTCCGTGGAATGTTTTTTCCCAAGTATGATTTCATATGTCAAGCAAATGTACTGAACAGATGAAAAACTTTCTCAGTCTACTTGGTGGTTATATTTCTCAGGAGAAATTAATAATATAATCTTGTGTTTCATAAATCCATCTACCCACCGACCTACCCAACAATGAAATGCTTATTACTTTAACACACACTTCATTCTACATGGACCTGAGAAGGCTGTGAACATATACAAATAGAGCAGATAAATAATACATGAAAACTTAACAACGTATAGAATTCATCAGAAGGTGATTATCTAGGATTAGGATCTGAAATAAGATGCAGAATCCAACTAATTGCACATTCCCTCAGCCTTCTGAAAATACAGACATAAAGGGAATATGAATCATGCAATTCTTATTACCTTATAAAAATTCTAATATCTTTTGGCAAAACTGGCTCTTCCTTCCTGGAGCTCAGTGGAAAAATAACATGTCCTTTCTGTTAATGTCCAGTTTTTAGGAAGTGAAAAGTCAACCTTCGAGCAGTCATTTCTGATGACTCACTGTCAGCAGCAGCTCCCCAAGTCCCTGAGTCTGATGAGTTCTTTGACTTAGTAGAGAATGTTTTCTCAGCCTACACCTGGAGTTTATATTGGAAGCATCCTCCCAAAGGCCCATGCGTTGAAAGCCTGGCTGCCAGCCTGTGACACCACTGGGAGACTGTGGGACCTGTAATAGATGGGGTCCAGGGAGAGGAAGTCAGACATCTCTAGTGTCCTTGAAGGGGATCTGGGAACGCATGCCCATTTCCTTCTGGCTCTTTGCCTCCCAGCTGCCATGAGGACCGTTTCTTCCACTCTGCACCCTGCCATGTCAGTGAGTCATCATAGATCAGAAGCAGCGAGACCAAGTGATTGTGGGTGCTGAAGACTGACCTTGAGTCCTCTGGAAGACCAGCCAGTGCTTTTAACCACTGCGCCATCTATCCAGCCTCCAATCCCCGCTTTGAAAAGTAGATTGTCACAGGTATTTTATTGCAGTGATGGAAAGCTCACTAATACAGTGCAATGCAATGCAATGCAATACAATACAATACAGTGCAATGCAATGCAATGCAATGCAATGCAATGCAATGCAATACAATACAGTGCAATGCAATGCAACGCAATGCAACACAATCCAATGTAATAGATGTGTATTCTGGATCTTCAATTCATGAACTTATAAGTTGCTTCCAATTTTCCATTACTATAAACAACACTACAGAACATTCTAACATATATTTCCTTGAGAGGTGTGCAAACAATTCTCTATGGAATATAATCAGAAATAGAATTGCTGGATTATGAAGGATGACTAGCCTTATTAAGTAATGTCTACTTACTCTCTGGATTAACACCCACAGACTAGCAGGTGTTTTAACACTTGGTGCCAGAACACATTTTATAGACGAAGCGATGTATGACATGGTAGCCATCGTCTCAGCACCACCGCTCTTGAAGGGGATTGTCTTTTCAAGCATTTCTTGGCTGTCAGGTGTGGTCTTCCATCTGTGAAATGTCTGAGCAAATCTGTAATATTTTTAGACCTGTCCATTTGTGTGCGAGGGTCATCCGTGTTCTGGTAATCCAGCTTTGGGCTACATGAGTTTTAAATCTATTTTGTCTGTTTGCACATATATGTGCATGTGAGTACAGGCACCTGCAAAGGCCAGAAGAGGGCGTTGCATCCCCTGGAGCTGGAGTTATAGGCAAACCATGAGCCACCTGATGTGGGTGGTCGGAAACAAACTCAGGTCCTCTGCAAGAGCAGTTTGCCCTGTTATCCACCCAGCTATCACTCCAGCCCCTGAAGCCAATTTTAGAGAGTTGGATAATGCAATATATGTTATGGATCATCACTTAGCCAGTGCTGAGTTAAATCATTGCTTTACACCATATGCCAGTATAGATTCCAGATGAATCAAGAAGCTAATTGTCAAAATGAAAGCATATAATTATCAGAAGAATATAAAATTGAACACTTACTCATCGCCTAAGGAAAAAGTGGAAAGTTTAATGGAAAAAATTTAATTAAGAATTTTACATAGTTTCTTCATGGTTCCTGATGTGGCTCTTTCTATGGAAGAGTCTTTCCCTTGAAGGATGCATATTGACCAGCTTGAAAGAGCTACAGTGTAGAGATAAGAAGGGAATAGACCTGAGTTTACTTTGTACAATTGAAGAAGAAGGATAATATAGTGAGATTATGGGCAGTTTTTACCTTTTCTCTACAGTGCTTTTCACATTTGGTTGTTTGTTGATACATGCACATTGAGATGGCTTAATGGTTAAGAGTTCTCGCTGTACAAGGATGAAGGCTTGAGTTCAGAGCCAAGCACCCATAAAACTAGCCAGGCCTGGTCTCACACACACCTGTAACCCTAGCACCGTTGGGAAGACAAGAGAATCTCAGGGAATTGCTGCCTAGAAAAAAAGTGAGAGCTCCGGGATCAGGGAGAGACCCTGCCTCAAAGGAATAAGGTGAACAGTACAGAGGGAGACACCCAGTGTCCTCCTCTGGCCTCCAAGCATACATGCAGGCACACACACACACACACACACACACACACACACACACACACCCCACTCACACCACACATATATACACTTTTCAGCATGGAAGAAAATATATACTTTTGAAAGTAACTTGAAGACCAGGTGGTGGTGGCACACGCCTTTCATCCCAGCACTCAGGAGGGAGATCCAGGCGGATCTCTATGAGTGCAAGGCCAGCCTGGTCTACAGAGTGAGTTCCAGGAAAGGCTCCAAAGCTACACAGAGAAATCCTGCCTCAAAAACAAACAAACAAACAAAAAAAAAAAAAAAAGAAAGAAAGAAAGAAAAAAACTCGAAGGCTTTAAAGTAGACTGAAGAAACTCTTGAAAACCATCTTAAAAAATACGACACTCATCTCCATTTGAAAACAGGCAAAGGAGCTGGCTATAAAAAACGTAGTTCATTAAAAAAGTAAAAGGGTCAGCAGGCATAATAAAATATATTTTATTCCACTGGTAATCCGAGAAATACAAATTAAATAATTATGAGCTATCACAGTGGCCAGGGGAACTGGCAGAGATGAAAGGGAAAGAGAGAGAGAGAGAGAGAGAGAG
>CABHPP010143594.1:0-17178 GCA_902168425.1 Peromyscus attwateri
AGAGACAGAGACAGACAGACACTGAGACTAACACTGCCACATACCTGCCTGGCATCCACCCAGAAAGCTCCTGTTGGGCCATGTCTGATCCGCCCTTGCCATGCACCCTGGCAAAAGAACTTGACACATAGCTGTTGTGTTGCAATCCTTGGGTGGAATGTAGTGCAGAATGCATTTTGAAATGTGGGTTTCTGAGCTCTCTTGGCCCTCTCTCTCTGACTTTTGTCTTTAGAAAGTGAGATTACCACTACACTCCTTTTGTTTCCCATCTCTTGTTGAGAAAAGACATGAGTGTGTCAGGGTCATGTGGAAGTCTGACCCTGTATTGTTCTGCTCTGGTACAATGGTTGGCACATGAGTGCCTTTATTAAACCCTGTCAACAGCATGAGGATGTGGGCATTGTGGCTGCCTCCTCGGGTGACCACAAATCTAGCTAGAGTCTTCTTGTGGTCCAAGAGGGGCCACAGAGTATTTGGGCAGCTAAGCCTGGCACTCAGTTAGCAGAGAAGGCCAGAAAATTGAGGAGTCATGTGCATAGCTCTGCTCTGAGGATTGTGAGATACCCAGAATACATTCCTGGATTTGGGATTAGGTCTCTCAGGGCCTAATCGGGCTCCAAATAAATAAGTAGCAACCGTGCTGGGGCAGAAAGCTTAAGTAAGACAAGGTACTCCTGGGGCTAAGTGTTTTCTCTTCCCCACATAGGCTCTCCCAAACTCCACAGTCACCCTGGGCTGTCCTTGTCATCTTCATCAGAGCACTGACCCGTTCTCCCCTGCATTTGCAGTTGGCACATGCTAGCCACGTGTGTGTTTTACTGTCCTGTCTCCACCCCCACTGAGTAGGAGGAGCATCCCTCAGGGCGCCTTCTTACCCTGCTTCCTTTCACATGGTCTCTCTGGACAGACAGAGTGCACCCTCTTTATAGGGTTAGAGAAGGTCTTGAATTTAAGTGTTTGATTTTATGGCAAGTTAACTTTCTCAAGAGAATAACTGTTTTCATAGTTAGGCCTGATGCAATGACTCAAGGTATAAAGGTATGAATTTAGGTCTTAATAACTTGGTGTTTCATTTTTTCTTTTTTGGAATGGGTCTTGCTAGGTAGCTCATACTGGCCTCAGACTCACAATCCTGCCTTTTCCTCTCAAGTGCTGAGATTAGAAGTGGATGCTGAATGTCTGTTTGGGATTTTGGTTCCTGAGTAGGGCAAGATCCTACTTTATCTCCTTATTCTGTGATCCTTTGGGCCCAGTAATACAGAATGTCTCACTTGGTGATGTTTATTTTACCTGGGGGGAAAAAAAATGGGAAAGGGCTTTGTTTTTGAGGCAAGCTGAAAACTGTATAAAAGCAAATTCAGTTGTGCTTACTTATTGGAGACATAAGTGCCTTTTTTTTTTTTTTTTAAAGAAAAATGCTATTTTTCCCACCTCAATTTGAGAACTTTTATACTGAGTTTATTGCTACTGTTCAGAGCCAGTGGTATAGGCGCCTGTTGCACAAGCCTGGCCTGGTGCCCTGAATTGGATACTCAGAACCCATGTAAAGGTGGACGGTGAGAAGAGACTGCGGAGTCATCTTCTGACCTCCACAGATGTGCTCTGGCATAAATACCGTGGTACCTCACAGATAAGAACTGTTAGGCTATTCAGATTGAAAACTGTATCTTTATGATCCTTGTTGAACAGTAAGTTTTCCAAGTGGCAAGTACTGTATTTCTAACATACTGTTTTGCTTTACAGAATTCAATTCGCCATAACCTGTCCCTTCACAGTAAGTTTATTCGAGTACAGAATGAAGGAACTGGAAAAAGTTCTTGGTGGATGCTCAACCCAGAGGGAGGCAAGAGTGGAAAATCCCCTCGGAGAAGAGCTGCATCCATGGACAACAACAGTAAATTTGCTAAGAGCCGGGGCCGAGCTGCCAAGAAGAAAGCATCCCTCCAGTCCGGGCAGGAGGGTCCTGGGGACAGCCCTGGGTCTCAGTTTTCTAAATGGCCTGCAAGTCCTGGGTCCCACAGCAATGACGACTTTGATAACTGGAGTACATTTCGTCCTCGAACCAGCTCAAATGCTAGTACGATCAGTGGGAGACTTTCTCCCATCATGACAGAACAGGATGACCTGGGAGATGGGGATGTGCATTCTCTGGTATATCCGCCTTCTGCTGCAAAGATGGCTTCCACTCTGCCCAGTCTGTCTGAAATCAGCAATCCTGAAAACATGGAAAACCTTTTGGATAATCTCAATCTTCTCTCATCCCCAACATCTTTAACTGTATCAACCCAGTCTTCACCTGGCAGCATGATGCAGCAGACACCTTGCTATTCGTTTGCACCGCCAAACACCAGTCTGAATTCACCCAGCCCAAATTACTCAAAGTACACATATGGCCAATCGAGCATGAGCCCCTTGCCCCAGATGCCTATGCAGACACTTCAGGACAGCAAATCCAGTTACGGAGGATTGAACCAGTATAACTGTGCCCCAGGACTCTTGAAAGAGTTACTGACTTCTGACTCTCCTCCCCACAATGACATCATGTCACCAGTTGATCCTGGAGTGGCCCAACCCAACATTCGGGTCCTGGGCCAGAGTGTAATGATGGGCCCTAATTCAGTCATGCCAGCCTATGGAAGCCAGGCATCTCATAACAAAATGATGAACCCCAGTTCCCACACCCACCCTGGACATTCACAGCAAACGTCTTCAGTCAATGGACGCACCCTGCCCCATGGAGTGAACGCCATGCCTCACACGTCTGCCATGAACCGCATGACCCCTGTGAAGACGTCTTTACAAGTGCCTCTGCCCCATGCCATGCAGATGAGTGCCCTGGGCGGCTACTCGTCTGTGAGCAGCTGCAATGGCTATGGGAGGGTGGGTGTCCTCCACCAGGAGAAGCTCCCAAGTGACTTGGATGGAGTGCTTATTGAGCACTTGGACTGTGACATGGAATCTATCATTCGGAATGACCTCATGGATGGAGATACCTTGGATTTTAACTTTGATAATGTGTTACCCAACCAAAGCTTTTCACACAGTGTCAAGACTACGACACACAGCTGGGTGTCAGGCTAAGAGTTAGTGTGCAGGTAAGTCCATTCACTCTGGTATCCAAAGGCCTTTGAAAAGGGGACACAGTAGTACCTACCATGTGTCTTCCCTGGTTAGACCTTTTTAAAAAGAATTAAAGACAGAGTCTTCCATAACCTGGCATCTCCCCCACACCTGGGTTATGTGGTGCCGGGATCTAACCAGGGCAGCAATCCTGCAGTGCTACACCCCGGGATCACGTTAGGCTTTTTTCTAATGTCTCCTAATGTGCGTTGCAGAATTGTACTATTCACTGCTGCCGTCCCCAGCTTATCAATTTTCTTTTTGAGGCTAAGCTAGAGTGCAGATTCCTTTAACAGCTTATAAGATTGTCTTTTCACTGTTGGATGGCTACATCCTTTCTACCAGCTCGTGAATAAATGAACACATTTGTTACAAATCAGATGCCAAAGGTCCCCCCACTTTGAGGAAAATGAGGAATTTTCCGTTTAATGATTGTGGAGCTGTTTGAGAAGGCTGTAACTTGCCCCTACCCCCAAGTGTGCCTGTCACTCTAGTTGGTTAAATACAATTGAATTGAATCTGACTGTATTTCATGTGTGTGTTTCCCCCCAGGCTGCATTTAAAGCACTGCAGAGTGTCTGACAGCAGGAGCTGAGAGAAGCAGTCCAAAGATGCCCTTCACCCCTCCTTTCAGTTTTCTTGATTTAAAAAAAAAATCCTTTTTTCCTCCTTTCATCAGACTTGGCAGCAGAAAGCCTTTCCTGTGCAGGATGTTTGCCCAGCGTTTGCAGGTTATGTGCTCCTGTAGATAAGGACTGTGCCATTGGGAATCATTACAATGAAGTGCCAAACTCACTACACCGTGTAATTGCAGAAAAGACTTTCAGATCCTGGCGTGCTTTCAAGTTTGTATATATGCAGTAGACACAGAATTGTATTTGTGTGTGTGTTTTTTTTAATATCTACTTGGTCCAAGGAAAGTTTATACTCTTTTGTAATACTGTGATGGTCTCATGTCTTGATAAACTTTGCTTTGTACTACCTGTGTGTTCTGCTAAAGTGATGAATCACGAACTAAGATCTCCATTCTGCTCCTCTGCTGAGTGACGTTGAACGACGTTGAACCTGTTCATCTTGCCACAGGATTCGTATGAGAACCAAGTAGCCTGTGATCAATCTGCTGAATAAATGGACTTGTCAAACTTTGGGGCAGAATAAGATTAAGTGCCAGCTTTGTACAGGTCTTTTCTATTATTTTTGTTGTTGTTTATTTTGTTATTTGCAAATTTGTACAAACACCTTAAAATGGTTCTAATTTCCAGATAAATGACTTTTGATGTTACTGTTAGGACTTGATCATTTTGGAGTAGATATTGAACTGTAATGTTTTCTTAAAACTAGAGTCTACTTTGTTACATTGTCTGCTTGTAAATTTGTGGAATCAGAGGTATTTGGGGGCAGCATTCGTAATTTTCATTTTGTATTTCTAACTGGATTAGTACTAATTTTATACGTGCTTAACTGGTTTGTACACTTTGGGACGCTACCTGATGTTTCTGACTAATCTTAAATCATTGTAATTAAATTAGTACTTGCATACGCAACGTTTCTGGCCCCATTTGGGCGGGAAAGTGATGTATATTTACAGACACTTTGTGTTTTGTATGTAGAAAAATTTAATATGTTTTTATGTGTGTATTTTAAAGAAATTTCACTTGCTTTTATTACCCTGTGAATTGTGTGCAGCATAGCATCAAGTCTTGAGATGGATGCCCTGTGTCAACGTTCTTACAGCTCCTCTGGGGAGTCCCTTCCAAACAGATGCCCTGTGTCACGTTGTCACAGTTCCTGAGTGGAGGCCACAGCAGACTGATGCCCTGTTCCTGCGGGGAGGCCTCCTGTCTGTAGGTCAGGAAAGGAGAACTTCATCTAGAATGATGTTCTTTTTGTCTAACTGGGGTTTCCCTCATACTCTGAGCTCTTCATTTTTGTCCAGGTTGGAGGTGGTTTTATGGCTGTGTCCTGAAGAACCATGTGATTTCTCAGTCTCCATCCCTGTTCTCTTTGGCTCTAAACAGTGTACATCTTAAGGAGGAAGTTTGAAAACAGGACTTCAGTGATTCATGGAGTGCTTTGCATTCTTAACTACAGATAGTGGCTACCACATGGAATAGAACTAGTTAACAATTGAGACAATAAACTTGAAAACCAACCAGCCATAAGTGTACATTTATTTTGAAATATTTAGCTTAAGAATTTGAGAGTTTTTTTGGCCTTGGGCAGCCTAACTTGTATCTCAGACATTCAATTTTAATACATTCTAGTTACCTGTAACTGACAGACCAGGATAATTGGTTTTGCCTCCATTCTATCCATCAACATTTCCAAGTCCTGTTGAATGCCCGAAGCTACCACAATTTGAGGAATATGTGTACAGTAGCATCCTTCTTTGCCTTCTTGAGAAGGCCTGGTTTTTGTGTACACAGCCCAAATCAGATTTACTGTTTTTAGTATGCTACTTATCTCTCCTTTTGCTTAGTGTTTTCTTTGTGCACATTAACAAGAATTTCACAGGTGACCAGCTTTGTCATAAGCTTCTTGCTGTGACTTTTTGGTTTTTTTTGTTTGTTTGTTTGTTTTTGCTACTGCTCCTCTGATCATCCTCTTTGAGCACTCCAAAACAGGGCTCATTTTAGAAACCTGAGTTCCTCCAAGCAGAGCCTTACTGCTGTCAAAGAACTTGGGTCTCACTTTGCTGTTTCATGCACCATTTCTTCACCGTTGAAGAAAGAAAGAGCCTCTGTCTGCATTTAATCATTCAACACAGAGGCAACTACAGCCATAATCAGTGGTAGACTTGCAGGATGGCGCTGAGTGACTTGGAGGTGTTTCTTCCTGAAGCTGTATAAATCTCAAACCCCAGTTTCCTTAGTATTAAGATCATAACGTGAATCATGGGTAGTTGTCTGGGGTACAATGAAGTCCAGGAAAGGCTTCTTGTCTCTTTTAAAAGCAAATATCATGTGGCCTCTGGGAGTCCTTTTCTGTAAGAATGTTCACTTTCTAGAGTACCTGGTATATTATTGTACATGATTGCTTTGTGAAATGATTTCACCTATGCAGCCTTGGTTGATTTAATTCCTTTGGTTTGTACTGTTATTCAAAGCATATTGTATTATAGAGCTATTTGGATATTTGAAATATAAAGATGTATTGTTTCCATAATGTAGATGTATGGAATATATTTAGGTGATAGATGTATGACATGGAAAGTTCTGTTTCGACAAACTGACTGAGTCTAAGTTAATTAGCAGATATTATCCCATTGATCAGTAAAACCTGGAATATAACAATAAGGGACAAAGACACTTAAAGACGAAATAGTTCCCAAAAAATGTACAATTTGAACTTGTTCAGCTGCTGAATATATAGCTCCTTTTCCCCTAAAAACCTTGAAGTTCTTGGTTACAGCTCTTAAAAGTTAACTAATTTTAAGTGAAAATTGTCTCTGTGGTTTCAGCTGGGGAGTGATCATTCAGTGTAGTGTGCATTGTGGTTTATGCAAACAACACAGCCTGGCACTGTGGCCAGTGATAACCTTGTAAGTCCCATCAGGATAGAGTCACACCCTCCCACACACTTTACCACCTAGTTAAGTAACAGTGCAGATTCCATGTTCCTGTTCCGATACTATCTGAGAAGTGCCTGATGATGATGATGTACTTACAGATACAAGAACAATCTTACTATAACTGTATAAAGCCATAAATGTACATAAATTACCTTTCAGTGGCTTGGTGTGTTTCTTTCCTTAGCGTTTGAAGGAAGCTCTTGATCAAGAAAGTTTTTTTTGTTTTTTTTTTTTGTTTTTTTTTTTTTTTTTTTTGGTTTTTTCGAGAGAGGGTTTCTCTGTGTAGCTTTGTGCCTTTCCTGGAACTCACTTGGTAGCCCAGGCTGGCCTCGAACTCACAGCGATCCGCCTGCCTCTGCCTCCCGAGTGCTGGGATTAAAGGCGTGCGCCACCACCGCCCGGCTAAGAATTTCTTTTTTTTGGTTTTTCGAGACAGGGTTTCTCTGTGTAGCTTTGCGCCTTTCCTGGAACTCGCTTTGGAGACCAGGCTGGCCTCGAACTCACAGAGATCCGCCTGCCTCTGCCTCCCGAGTGCTGGAATTAAAGGCGTGCGCCACAAGAAAGTTTTTATATAGCTACCAAAGCACTTGAGTTAGACCTTGTCAACCCCGGTGTTAATCGTTTATTCAAATCTGACATTTCCTTTGGAGGAAAGAGGAAACCATCCCTGGAGGACCAAAACATGGCCCTCGATGTGAAGAAGTGCAGTATAAAATTAACCAACAATCTAGAGCAATGTTTCTCAACCTGTAGGTCATGACCCTTTAGGGATCGAATGACCCTTTCACAGGGGTTGCATATCAGATATTTTCATTATGATTCATAACAGCAAAATTAGTTATGAAGTAGCAACGAAAATTTTATGGTTAGGGTCACTAACGAACTATATTAAAGAGCTGCAGAAGGTTGGGAACCACTCACTGCTCTGGAGTCAGGCATGGTGGCATAAGCCTATAATCCCAGCACTTGGGAGGCAGAGGCATGTGCATCTCTGTGAGTTAGAGACTAGCCTTGTCTACATGGAGTGTTCCAGGACAGCCAGGACTGAAAAAACAATCTAGAAATTTTTTAATCTTGGAAAGGCTAGAACCTCATTTTAGGCCAGTCATTATAAGCATATGAAACCTTATTTTAAACAGACTGAAGACAAGTTAGGAGGGATGATCCTCTGAGTGTACATCTTCCTCAAAGAGGAGGCTCTCAATGGGTGCAGAGCAGAGGTTTCTATGTATTTGCTCTTTGAAAAATTGCCTGAGAAATGAGTTGAAGTTCTAGTTAACGTAGTTAAGACTATATTTTCAAACGAGCTCTGCTTGCGTCCTGCTCGCTACCAGAAAAGCAAATGGATGAGTTAAAGTAACAAAGAAATGGGGAATTGTTGAGTTTTATGTTTAGACAGCAAAAGGTCAGCTTGGGGTTCTCCCCAGCTCTCTCAACAGAACCTTTTCTTTTAAAATGTGGTACCTGAAAGCCCAGTATGTAGAACTGAAAACCAAACAACCTGGGGCTCATGCACACGTGAGTTTTGAAAGCTTTTGGTCTGGACCAAATGTAGGCCTCCTTGATTGGTCTTGACTAAGGGAACTCGGAAACCTGCCAGCTCCATGTAACGTTGAAGATCAGTCCTTAAGTAGACATTTCATGCGAAGTGGCAGGAGACAGCAGGATTTTCAACAGTGCTTGGGTCCCGCTGTGGGGTGGAGAGGACTGTGGAGTTTGTCTGTACTTGTGTGCCTAGAGTTGCTTCTTGACCTGGGGACTAGCTACCCTACAGAACTGTCTTGGCTGCAGTTTCTCCATAGCTGAAATGACCTGTCACTGGTAGAACTAGTTGATCTCACAGTAGTTGATAAGGTTGGGTTAGATAGGAGGGCAGAACCAAGATCTGTACTGAGTACAAATCTGTGAAGTGCGCATCATCACATACACACTAACCCTTACGTCATCTGACAGTGCTCAGTACAGGCCTTATAGCTACACTCTGTTGAAGGGTTGCATACATAATGCAAGTATAAAAAATACTGCAACCTCTACTCATTGTTTCCATCCCCCCCTCGCCCCCCCAATAATGAAGTAAAGAGAACCTAAACAAAAGAAAAGGGGCTTTAGCGATAATGTGTATACATGGGTTTAGGGATGTTTTCAAGTTTAAAAACAAGAAGGAAAGGGCGAGGGGAGTACATAGGGAACCAGACATTAAAGGGAGCTACCAGCATGAGAACTAGAGCCCAATGATCTTTAACCCATAGTGTTGGGTGTCTAGAAGTTAAGAATCTGGGGAGATGGAGTCTTTGTAGACCATGTAGCGCTTGAGCCAGCTGACTGCTGGGATTACAGGTGTGTGCCCTTACACGCCTCCTGGACTTTGAATAAATCAGCTGAGAGGGTGTGCTGGTGCCTGAGGAACTGAGAAGGCATTCAAACTGCCCTCAAATATTTTTCATGAACTCGTACCAATGACAGTTTGGGGCCCTTAACATGCTTATAGTGTTTACAAACTCCAGAAATGAAAGTCTTGAGTGTATTGGTAACCACCAACTAAAGGAATAGATTTACAGCCTCCAGGAAGAAAGAGGGCAACCTTGCAACAGACTAGTTCCCTCTGGTATTTGAGAGGCTTTTGTATAGCACAGGCTAGCTTAGAAGCCATGATTCTGCTTCAGCCTCCTGAGTGTTCGGGTTGCAGACAAGCCCTACTGTAACAGCACCTACCCTTTATCATTCCCATGAACTCCTGTCTCTAGACTGCAGCTTCCAGAATTCTCTCAAAGTGTATGATGTTACAGAAATGTGGTTGCCGAAATAAGCTGACAAGATTTTAGCTCTGCAGTTTGAAGAGAGTACCCTTCATCCTGGCCAGGGAAGCATGGTGGGTTAGAAGTAGAAGAGGAGTGTCTGATCCTGCTGGCATTCCCTCGCCTTACATATGCCGGACCCCCACCCCAGCCCGTTCAGAGCCATCCTCTCCCGTCACTCCTCTCTAATGGCTCTCACAGGCACAGCCAGAGAGGCATGTTTCACTGATGTTAGCTGATTCTAAGTATGCAGCTGCTCTTCTGTACTGAGGACAGAACTCCATTCAGGCATTGTGCATGTCAGGCAAGAAGAACTCAACCACTGACTTACACACACAGCCAATCCTAAGTGATTTGAAATTCAATCACATTGATGGAGATGGACCATCAGTATGTAAATAGATGCCATGTTGGGCTCTTAGAGTTGCTGGAGTTTCTATATTCTTGGGATTCGTTTACTGAAATTTCTGCCTGAAGGAGAGAACCTTAGATGAGCCAACTGTTCAGAGTATGTTTCTTTTTTGGGGGGGGGGGGGGGTTGGTTTTTCGAGACAGGGTTTCTCTGTAGCTTTGGAGCCTGTCCTGGACCAGCTCTGTAGACCAGGCTGACCTCGAACTCACAGAGATCCACCTGCCTCTGCCTCCCGAGTGCTGGGGTTACAGGTGTGCCCCCCCCCCCCCCCCCCGCCAGAGTATGTTTCTTACTACACCATTTTAAACTAGAGTTTTCTAACTAATGAAATGAGACAGAGGTCTATTTGCACTTCAGTACTTTAATTCAGATATGCCAGAGATGCCCCCCGTTACTCTGGAAACACTTGGGGCATCTGCATTTAAAAAAAAATGTGCTTGGATAGCAACTTCCTGCCGATGGATAGGTGATTTGCCTCAGGTTTGATGTGAGGATTAACAAGGCTGACGTAATGTCTTCCAGAGACTTCCTGTGTCGGGGAGAAAGACTGAATACTATTTGGCTTCATGATAGACTTTGAGGATTTGTTTACTTAGTGGGCCCCTGGGATGGTCTGCATCTCCCCACGTTATAAGTAGCAAAGTTGACTGGTTCGTTGGTTCATTTCCAATGTTTTCTATGTTCTTATTTGTTGCCTCCATCTTGAGAAGGGATTGTGTAAACAGTTTACCAGACCCATACTTCAGGACAAATTAATAGAATTATGTTGTCATGGGGACTCTAGAAGTACCAGTTACAAACTATAAACCTATTACATCCCAATTATGAAGTAGTGGTATTTGCTACCCCAAAAGTTCCTCACCATGGGCCTGTGCTAGACACTTGGGGCCCGCTTTGGCTTCCTCTATCTTGCCCTTGTTCCCGTCTAGACTTGGGATCTCTAGACTTGTTCCCGTCTAGACTTGGGATCTCTGTGCCTATGTGATCTCTCCCAGTAGTTCTTCCATACAGTAGAGAACCAGGAGATGAGAAAAGAAAGCTGGTGTTAGGGTCGCTGTGGGCTATGGGAATTTTGCATGTTGATTTTAAATACATTATCAACAATGCAGTTGTATGTACTTGCTATTAAATCACCTGTGATGTCAGCTGAGGAGGGACTGAGGTGAGTTTGGGGCCAGCCTAGGCTACAATGTGGCCTTGCCTCTGACCACAACCAAAACCAATGAAGTCATTTTGCAAAACTCAATTGGCTTGATGGACTTTACATTGAAGAGTATTGGTTATTTATATGTTATTTCATGTCTTTTGTGTTGGCATGATAATAAGCACACAGATGAGGGCATGCCTGGTTCTATGGAGTAGGTCATTAAGCCTTTACCAGCACACCACTGACTGGGAGTATGAAGACATTGGGAGAGCAGTGGTTTGGGTGGCACAGATTGGGAGACTGGAAATGAGGAGCTGAGAACCAGAGGGAGGATGTAGAGCATGGTTGAGGCATCAGTGAGATGGTTGAGCTACAGAGCTCCACTACACATGCGCAGGTCAGAGAACGCTAAGGCTTCAAGATTGGATGTCATTGGCCAGTTAGATATCAAAACCAACCAAAGGGATGGAGAGTGTCCTTTCCGTGTACCAGACAGAGCCTTTGGTTGGAAGAGAAACCTGTGTGAAAGTGCAAGGGAATGACTGCAGATGTAACTGACCGTCTTATTAAATAAGAAACACAGAGCCGATTCAGAGAAGAAAGCCAAGAGGTCAGAGCGATAGCTAAGAGCTGAGATGAAAAACCTTACCCTTCCTGCCCCTGCTGTCCTACCTCTCTGAAAAAGACCTCTCTGAAAAAGACCTACTTCCTGTCTGTTTGTCTTTATATAGACGTCCTGTTCTGCCTTCTCATTGGTTGTAAACCCAACCACATGACTGCCTCGTCACTGCTTGTCTGTACAGACCTCCAGGTCTTCTATGGTTGGTATTGAGATTAAAGGCGTGTGTCTCCAATGCTGGCTGTATCCTTGAACACACAGAGATCTACCTAGTTCTGCCTACCAAGTACTGGGATTAAAGCCGTGCACCACCACCGCCCTGGCTTTCGCTATGGCTTGCTAATAGCTCTGACCCCTAGGCAACTTTATTTATTAACATACAAATAACATCACATTTCAGTACAAATAAAATACCACTATAAATGACTGACTGGGAAAGGTAACAGTGCAGTAGAGTAGCTAGTTGATACAAGCATCAAACGGCTTCACTGTGAAGGTGGGAGAGGAAGTCTTTGGAACTGGAATATGCAGGATGCCGGTTCTGTTAAGAATGATTGTCTATAATAGGATTACATCACTGCTTGCTGAAGTTACTGTGCTAATTAATAAATAACAGTTAATCCCTGCCCCCATCACAGTGCCCTGCGCTTGGCAAGACCTCCCCTCCAGAATTAAAATTGGCCAAACGTTCTGGTTTGTCCCAAACAAGCTGTTGTCTTATATGTTCATAAAAAAACAAACAAAAAATCACTTGTATCAACTGCTTCCTAGAACCTCCACAAACAATGGGTGTGCAAAGAGACTCCATGGGATGAAAAGACCTACTAAGACACTGCTGTGGATCAGGGGGTTATTTGTAAGGAATGTTAAGACTGGTATCTCAACCTAGGCTGTGGTTTAAACATTTGTGTGCCCTTTCTAAGTCACAAGTTTGAATCCCTGCCCTCACAGTCACCACAGGAGGAGGTGCAAGCTTTAAGAGGTGTTTAGATCATGGTGATGTGGTGAGGGAACCCTCACAAATAGGATTTAGTTTGATTTGTGAGACCTCCAGAGTTACGGTGAGAAGGCAATCTATGAGCTGAGAACAGGCCTTTGCCAGACAAAGGATCTGCTTGACCTTCACCCTGGACTTCTGAGTCTTCAGAACTGTCCAGATTTGTGCCTTTTTGTTTGTTTGTTGTTTTGAGACAGGATTTCTCTGTGTGGCCCTGGCTGTCCTGAAACTCTGTAGACCAGGCTAGCCTCAACTCAGAGATCGGAATGCCTCTGCCTACCAAGTACTGGGATTAAAGACATACACCACCACCACCCGGTGCAAATTTGTATCTTTTTAAATCATGTTTTGTATGTGTTCATGCATTGGTTCCCTCCTCCTACCACCTGGGTCCTAGGAATCAAACTCTGGCTGTCAGGCTTGGCAGCAGTCAAGCTTGGCAGCAAGTGTCTTCACCCTCTGGGTGGTCTTGGCAGTCCCAAATTTGTATTTCTTTATAAGCCACCCAGCCTGTAGCATTATATTACAGCAGCCCAGACATTACACCAAGGTGCTTTCCCAACTTTCCTCTGCATTTGCCTCCACCATATGCACGTATCACAGCTAGTCCCTCTGATGCTTCCATCCTTCGTGTGTGCCAGAAGGTCTCTCTCTCTGGAATGCTTTCACCTCCCTTCCCTAGTAATCAAGGTCTTGTCCTTAAAAGGTACCAAAGCCCTCAGAGTAGCTAAACAGGTGAGCTGAATGAGTGTAGGACCCCTTTTCCAAACAAGCCTGTAACTATTTAAGCCCTGGGTATATAGCAAAGAGCCTTCAGAGGTGGCCCCAAGGCATCCCACCATGACCTCAGGGCCAGGCCTAAAGGACTGGGTCACACCCTGGCTCCCAGTGAATCTCTAGCACCTGCCAGTGCACTTGACCCTGGACACAGCCAAAGACATTCCTCTTTGGTGAGCCAGTCTGCGTCTGCCAACATTACAATAAATTAAAGACGGAATAAGAAACCAGAATTATTTTGACAAGTCTGGAGCAGCAGTTCACTTCATTCCACCAAGAAAAGTGCAAATGGAGAGAAGGGGTCAACCAAAGATGTCATGGCCAGACGGGACCTTCGCCACCTTCCAGCTGGCCACCTCCTTTGCGTTAGCATCCAGGACAACTGACCTTTCGTTTGCTCCCATCTCTAAAGTTGCTAGTAGCAATGTCCGGGCAGTGAGTGCCAGTTCATGTGCGTCCTCTCAGGGTTCGTTTCTCCAGAAACAACCAAGTTGTCCTGTCCCTGGCCCAGTCACATCCTCCGAGTTGAAAAGAGGCAGGTGGCTACCTGTATTAATTTTGTAATATAATTGTTGTTTTCCACATTCCACCTGAGAAAGTCGTAATCACTACTGATTTGTACTTTAATGTTTTTTCCTTGTTGTTTTCCATTTCTTTTGAGTGAGATGTGTGTATGAGTGTGAGTGTGTGCCACAGATGCACCATCTATCCCTGATGCTGCATCTCCGTCTGCTGGGTCGTCTCGCTGGTCCCATTCAGAATGCCTGCCTGGTGGTGTGGTTTCTGTACCTCTCTCCAACCAGTTGAGAGTAGAAAAAGGGGGGCAGATTTTATGTTCTGATATTTTTTTAAATATCCTGAGACATGTGGAAGTTCAAATGTTGTTTTAGTATTTTTGAAATGAAGTATCTGGGGTGAAGTAATTAATTCTCCTTCTTTACAATCTCCCCACACCCACAATGCAGCAATTGTGAAGTTGTGATGAAGCGTACCCTGGATAGAAAATTTGATTTGTTCTTATAAATGTGTCTTAAGACCTCAGAAGTTCTGAGAGATTTGTGGGTCACATTTTAAATCAATATTATCTTGAAGTTTCTAGTGCCTTCTGACTCCTTCCTGAAGGGGTGATTCTTCAGTAACATATTCTATTAAAAGCATAGATATGGTTTTCAAAACCCTGGATGGAGCCGGCTAGAAGCACTCCAGCTGTCCAGAATCTCATATGACTGTAAAGTGCTTTTGGGAGGAAAACAACCACCTAAGCAGTTGTCCTTGGCTTTTATAAGGCAATCCCATGATTAAAAACTAGATGGCTAGCAATAATTCTGTTATCACTCGGCCACTGGCAGGGATAGAGTGAGAGAAGACAAGAAAACTGCTTTCTTGGAACCCTCAGCCACACCACTCTCAAACCTTCCTGGAGCAGATGACTCCCTTTGTCATTTGTGACTAACTATAAAAAGACTGGAATGTTTCCAGGCTGTATAGTCTGTTGTGTAATACTTTCAAAGTCTGTTCTTTTATTTGGTTCTACAGTTTCTCCAAATCTACCCATCTTCCTGCTTTGGGATCTGAGTGTTGGGCAACTAGTAAGAATTTCATGAATAAAACTTCAATCTGCTAGGGACCATGGTACCTTTGAGGAGGAGAATTTCTAATGCTCTTTGATAGCAAAAAAGTACCCATCCTCCCGGGGGCCTGAAGGTGCTCTTCTGAATTCCACTGGTAAGCTAAAGCTCTTGATTCTCCTCAGGTGTTGAGATGGAGAGGGAGCTGCAGCTTGCTCAGGGAGGTCTTCCATCTTTGTAGATATCAGGGAAGGAATTCCACAAAAATGAAATATGGGTAAGCAAGGCCGGCCATTAGCCAGCAAAACAAACCTAAACATTGGAATTAGATTTTTTTTTTCTCGGAAAGATACGCTGATGTTTTTATTTTTTCCAGTGCAGTTCCAGGACTTGAGGAAAAACTGTAATTGTAAAAAGCAAATGGGAGCCGGGCGGTGGTGGCGCACGCCTTTAATCCCAGCACTTGGGAGGCGGAGGCAGGTGGATCTCTGTGAGTTCGAGGCCAGCCTGGTCTACAGAATGAATTCCAGGAAGGGCACCAAAACTACACAGAGAAACCCTGTCTCGAAATAAATAAATAAATAAATAAACAAACAAACAAACAAACAAACAAACAAACAGGAGAGAAAGAGAGAGAGCGCCAACTCCACAGACTTGATCTCCATGTGCACAGGTACCTACACACATACACCATATACACCCACAATACCAGTGAATACAAATTTTTAAGTGAATGGATTACTAGGAAAAGCTTTTGCTTCCAAAGACTTTCTAATTTGAGTGGCAATTTCCATTTGTAATACCTCCTGTTAAAGGGAACCCGGTTCTTCTACGGGTCCTCCTCATCTTCCCTCTGAAATTAAAAGATTAGTTCAGACTCGATTTCCCTGAACCACAGACAGTGAAACCCTGTCCCTGGGGCCCTGAAGGTGACTTACTGGGGACCCTGAGGAACCTGGAAATGACACAAGATGACTCACAAGACCTGGGAGGAGTCATAGACCTGCAAACCCCAGGGTACTGTCCCTAGACCGTGGAGTCACACTAGTGATGGGCGTGTGATGGGACAGATATCTCCATCCTGTACCAGATGATTTCTGTGAACCCTGGAGCTTCTGATCTAGGCAGAAATTCTGTAACTAATGTGTTCTATCGTCCCAGCCGTTTACCCATCCATCCTTCCATTCCTTCAGCAGTTAAGTTGACTTAGCCAGTGCCTGCTGCATACCAGGTCAGCAGCCATAGATCCTCTACTCACTAAGCCAGGTAGATGCATTCTGTATCCTTGGAGAGCTGTGGTCCTCTGCTTCTCTTTGGATATGTGGTCCAGTTTAGAGAAAAATGTTAGAAAGTAGTCAGTTAAAACAGACTGCTTGAACCAGGTGTGGTGGGGGCACATACTTGTAATCCCTGCACTCAGGAGGGAGACTTGAGAGGGAAGATGGAGTTTATGGCCAACCTGAGTACATAGATCCTTGTCTTTAAAAAAAAAAGGGGGGGGGGGGGGGAAGAGAAAAAGCCTGTTGGATTGAGTAAATACTGGGTTCTTACCTGGGTGGTGGACAGCTTGGCCTCCAGCTTGTTAGGGGCTTCCCTAGCCAGGCAGGCCTGGCAAAGTGCCAGCTCTGGGATGACGTCAATAACACTGGAGCAGCATGAAAGCAGTCTGAGCTGAGAGCGAACCTGGGAAGGGCCCCTCTGAGCCAGGTGGCTACGTGGCTGAGCTAAACACATCCAAATCTGAGGACAGTAGCAGACCAGAACAGGAAGGTTTTGTTTCCCATCAGAAATGAAGCCAGCCCCACCCGCTCCTCTCATGAACAAGGCAGCTCCCAGAGGCAGGTCTTTCAGGGAACCTAGCTGGGAGGAGCTTTGCAAACGTCCGGTTGAGCCAATGACGGAATCCCCTCCCTATCCCAGCCCAGAAGGAGCTGTCCCAGAAACACCAGACACTCTGAGATGTAACAGTGACAGATCATCTGGGGGTCTCGGCAAGCTGAGCACTATTTACACTAGGGAACGTTCTCAGTCACTGGAAATTGCCTAGTTTTGTTTTTTTCTATTTGGTTTGTAAAGTGTGTCCCAAAGTAGGATATAAATCGATCTTATCCAGTACAACCTGATATCTCTCTCTCTCTCTCTCTCTCTCTCTCTCTCTCTCTCTCTCTCTCT